>OZ005741.1:163398000-163687418 GCA_963930735.1 Dioctria linearis | reverse complement strand
CACACCTGCGTAAACAAATTTAGGCAATATCAGCACATTTATTCTTCTCATGTAATTTGATAGCACACTTACTGTAGGCGGCCAAAAAATTTTATTTTATTGTTCCAAGAATTGCGTTTTATTGTTTATTCGATATCATCCCAGCCTGTAAGCAAATTCGTTGGAATTCATCCTGTGCAATGATTATTGTAGCAGCAGGATCATTCATGTTTACAAACCGTTCCTATAAAAGCTCAAGCAAACTCTTGGGGAGCATCAGTCAGTTTTAGTGAGTCTCCGTGATAGTACATAAAAAATAAAAATGTCTTCTGTGTTAGTAAATAAAAGTTTTTCAATAATTAAAAACGTGAGGAAGGATGTGTCGAAGTGTTTAACAAATTCAGAGAATAAAGACTATATTGTTCAAAAGTGTAATAGAAGTATCCATAGATTTCAAGTTGCATTTCGGAAGTGCAATAAGAGTGCTAGGAAACGACATTTCGGTAGCTGTCTCGAGCAAATTAAAGCATTGAGAGCACTATTGAGAACTCCCCGTCGAGGTGGAGGAATTACTCGCGTAAGCAGAAGTGATGTTGTAAAGTGGGAGGAAATAAAGACAGCGTTCGCAGACAGAATTCGGCAAGGTGTTATTGCAAATTTAAAACATATCGATCCGAAGCTATTTATGCAAGACGGTGCCAAATTATTTACGCGCCGTATTAAGAACACTCTAAAACGTTATTTTAATATTAAAGTTGCTACAACGTTTTGCGGCGAATTTATTAAACGAAGTGCTGACAATGAAAACATGAAAGACATTAAATATTTCCAAGCAAGAACTGCTCCAATAAGTGCAGATGATAATTTGGAGGAGTGGTTTAAATCAAACATTTTGGATCCAATAAACACTCGTCTGGAAGAATTCCAGGAAAAAGACAGTGGCTGGGTACTGCATTCTATAATACATTTAGCGGTGCATATCAACAAGTTTGAGCCGATTCGGGGATCATTTTATATACCTCTGCCAAAGGAGATTGCATCAAAGAAAGCATGTATAAATGTGAAAAACAATGATGAAGCATGCTTCGCGTGGGCAATAACATCAGCGCTATATCCTGCAGATATTAACACCAATAGGATCTCATCATATCCACATTATTCTACTGTGCTAAATTTAACTGGAATAACATTTCCCATGACGCTTAAGAAAATTACACAATTTGAAGGCCAGAACGATTTATCAATAAACGTGTTCATCCTGGAGAAAGAGCGTATCTTCACCACAGTTCCAGTTAGACTTACGAAACACAGGATGGAGCGACATGTAAATCTCTTAATGCTACAAGATGACTATGACCAGGATGATGATGAAGATGAAGATCATATGGATGATGATGACGATGATGATGATGCTGGCACATATCATTTCTGCTGGATTAAAGATCTTTCGCGCCTCGTATCGGGAGAAACTTCGAAACATAAGTCTAGAGTGTATAAATGCGATTGATGTTTGCTCTACTTTTACTCTGCGGAAAAATTAGCATCACACACACCCGAATGTGAGAAGCAAAATGATTGCAGAATTATGTTTCCCTCAGAGGAAAAGAAATGGTTGGAATATAAGAATTATAACCATAAGAATCCCGTCCCGTTTTGTGTGTATGCTGATCTTGAATCAATATTGTAGCCGATTCAGGGAAACAATCAAAATACACAGCGAATCCAGGAACATGAAGTTCACAGCATAGGATTCTACTTCCACTGCAAACATGATGCTAAGCTCTCATATTACAGAGCATATCGAGGCAAGGACTGTCAAAAATGGTTTGCATTAGAATTGCAAAAGATTGCATCCATAGCTGTACAGGAGAAGCTGAACATCAGGCCAATGCAACCCCTGACTAAAGAGGAACGGCGCTCACATATGGAAAATTCTTGCTACCATATATGTGAAAAAACATTTGCAGCCGATGAGGAACGAGTCGGAGACCATTGCCACTTAACAGGTAAATACTGAGAATCATAATTCAATTCATTTTTTCATAAATTTTTTTAACAGGAAAATACCGAGGGCCAGCGCACAATGCATGCAATCTGATGTGTCAAGATTGCTCCATAGTTCCAGTAATTTTTCACAACTTATCTGGATATGATGCTCACTTCATTATTAAGGATATAGCTACATCTATTCCTGGGTAAATGGATCTCCTACCAATAAATAAGGAAAGATATATCTCATTCACCAAGCACGTTGAAGGCAGCCATATCAAATTCAGATTCATCGATTCCTGCCGTTTTATGGCAGAATCATTAGATAAGCTATCATCATTGCTACCAATGGATAAATTAAATATTACAAGAGCTGTATGGCAGGAATTGGATGATGATGACTTTAAACTACTTACGCGCAAAGGTGTCTTCCCATACGACTTCGTTGACGATTGGGAAAAATTGGATTTCCAACACTTACCGGCACAGGAGCAATTCTATAATAAAATGACTTACGGTGATATATCTGCTGAGGACTACAGCCGCGCAGAAAAGGTGTGGAGGACATTTGAAATACAGATATTTGGCGAATATTCTGATCTATACCTGAAAACTGATGTCCTTCTATTGGCCGATGTTTTCGAGAACTTTCGAGATGTCTGTATGAAGACGTACAATTTATATCCTGCACATTATTACACCATGCCAGGTCTAACATGGGATGCAATGTTAAAATATACCAAAGTGAAACTGGAGCTGATAACTGATGTTGACATACTGCTATTCGTAGAGAGAGGTATTCGAGGAGGTATAAGCCAATGTTCCAATAGATACAGTAAAGTCAATAATAAATATATGGATGATTTTAACCCCGATGAAAAACAAAAATACTTGATATATTATGATGTTAACAACCTTTATGGATGGGCCATGTCACAACACTTACCTACCGGAGGATTCAGATGGGCTGATAGTCTCGATATTGATGTTTTCCTAATTCCTGATGATTCACCAACTGGATACATACTCGAAGTTGATTTAGACTATCCACCACATCTGAGCATACAGCACCACCAGGTTCAAAATTAGAAAAACTTTTAACAACATTACACCATAAAGAAAAATATTTTATACACTATCGAAATTTGAAACAATGCTTATCACATGGCCTCATCCTAAAAAAAGGACACCGGATCCTGCAATTCAACCAGTCAGCTTGGCTTAAACCATACATTGATTTGAATACCTCCAAACGGAAACAGGCTACCAGCGATCATGAAAAAGACAGCTATAAAAAGATGAATAATGCTGCGTTTGGTGAAACCATGGAAAATGTACGCAAGTATAGTGACATCAAGCTTTGCGTAAAGTGGGAAGGCCGACATGGTGCCAAAGCTCTGATTGCAGCTCCCAACTTCCACAGTACGAAAATATTTGATGACAATTTAGATGCTGTGGAATTAAGGAGACTGAAAATGTTGTTTAATAAGCCACTCTATATTGGTATGGCAGTCTTGGAAATTTCAAAAAAATGCCTCTACGACTTCCATTACAGTTTTATGCAGCGCGAGTTTGATGATAAATGTAAAGTCATGTATACCGATACAGACTCCCTAATATATGAAATTGAAGAGAGCAACATATATGACTTTATGGCTGAAAATATTGATAAATTCGATACAAATGATTACCCTGTAAATAATCAGTTCAATATACCGCTTATGAATAAAAAGATTCCTGGTCTTATGAAGGATGAGCTAAACGGGCAAATCATGTGTTAATTTGCAGGCCTCCGCTCGAAAAGGTATAGCCTACGCATAAATGATGGTAAAACTGTAAAAAAAGCCAAGGGAATAATGACAAATGTTGTTCAGAGGCATATAAAGTTCCAAGACTACGTTGAATGCCTGAATCACAAGCAGCTTTTAACTGCAAATCAGAGCTGCATACGATCGCATAACCACAATGTCTACACCATCAACCAAAAGAAGATAGCTTTAAGTCCACATGATAACAAGCGGTATATTTTGAGTGGTGCAACGGATACTCAACCATGGGGACATTACTCTATTCCACCAGAGCAACAAGGAGCAGACGCAGAAAACATATAATCTAAGGCTAGTCTAAGATATGTATTGTAAAGAAAAATTGTATTATAGTTTTAGTTTCATTTATATAAGTAATTTGTTTTAATTGTATTATAGTCTAAGATGATATACATTATTGTAAAATAAAGGAAAATATTATAATTATAGGGTAGCCGATTTTAAGGAAGCTTAATATAGAATTGTACCTTAAAAATTAAATGTTAATCTAGAATGATACCTTAAGAATTAAATGTTAATATTTTTCAATTAATAATAAAAAACGTGGATAGGTGGTTAAAAGAATTTATGAAAAAATGAATTGAATTATGATTCCCAGTATTTACCTGTTAAGTGGCAATGGTCTCCGACTCGTTCCTCATCGGCTGCAAATGTTTTTTCACATATATGGCAGCAAGTATTTTCCATATGTGAACGCCGTTCCCCTTTAGTCAGGGGTTGCATTGGCCTGATGTTCAGCTTCTCCTGTACAGTTATGGATGCAATCTTTTGCAATTCTAATGTAAACCATTTTTGACAGTCCTTGCCTCGATATGCTCTGTAATATGAGAGCTTAGCATCATGTTTGCAGTGGAAGTAGAATCCTATGCTGTGAACTTCATGTTCCTGGATTCGCTGTGTATTTTGATCGTTTCCCTGAATCGGCTTCAATATTGATTCAAGATCAGCATACACACAAAACGGGACGGGATTCTTATGGTTATAATTCTTATATTCCAACCATTTCTTTTCCTCTGAGGGAAACATAATTCTGCAATAATTTTGCTTCTCACATTCGGGTGTGTGATGCTAATTTCTCCGCAGAGTAAAAGTAGAGCAAACATCTATCGCATGTATACACTCTAAACTTATGTTTCGAAGTTTGTCCCGATACGAGGCGCGAAAGATCTTTAATCTAGCAGAAATGATATCTGCCAGCATCATCATCATCATCATCATCATCATCATCGTCATCATCATCCATATGATCTTCATCTTCATCATCATCCTGGTCATAGTTATCTGTAAGCATTAAGAGATTTACATGTCGCTCCATCCTGTGTTTCGTAAGTCTAACTGGAACTGTGGTGAAGATACGCTCTTTCTCTAGGATGAACACGTTTATTGATAAATCGTTCTGGCCTTCAAATTGTGTAATTTGCTTAAGCGTCATGGGAAATGTTATTCCAGCTAAATTTAGCACAGTAGAATAATGTGGATATGATGAGATCCTATTGGTGTTAATATTTGCAGGATATAGCGCTGATGTTATTGCCCACGCGAAGCATGCTTCATCATTGTTTTTCACATTTATACATGCTTTCTTTGATGCAATCTCCTTTGGCAGAGGTATATAAAATGATCCCCGAATCAGCTCAAACTTGTTGATATGCACCGCTAAATACATTATAGAATGCAGTGCCCAGCCACTGTCTTTTTCCTGGAGTTCTTCCCGCTGAGCGTTTATTGGATCCAAAATGTTTGATTTAAACCACATCTCCAAATTATCATTTGCACTATTTGGAGCAGTTCTTGCTTGGAAATATTTAATGTCTTTTATGTTTTCATTGTCAGCACTTTGTTTAATAAATTCGCCGCAAAACGTTGTAGCAACTTTAATATTAAAATAACGTTTTAGAGTGTTCTTAATACGGCTCGTAAATAATTTGGCAGCGTCTTGCATAAATAGCTTCGGATCGATATGTTTTAAATTTGCAATAACACCTTGCCGAATTCTGTCTGCGAACGCTGTCTTTATTTCCTCCCACTTTACAAAATCACTTCCTCTTACGCTAGTAATCCTCCACCTCGACGGGGAGTTCTCAATAGTGCTCTCAATGCTTTAATTTGCTCGAGGCAGCGCTCGAAATGTCGTTTCCTAGCACTCTTATTGCACTTCCGAAATGCAACTTGAAATCTATGCATGATTCTATTACACTTTTGAACAATATAGTCTTTATTCTCTGAATTTGTTAAACACCTCGACACATCCTTCCTCAAGTTTTTAATTATTGAAAAACTTTTATTTACTAACACCGAAGACATTTTTATTTTTTATGTACTATCACGGAGACTCACTAAAACTGGCTGATGCTCCCCAAGAGTTTGCTTGAGCTTTTATAGGAACGGTTTGTAAACATGACGGATCCTGCTGCTACAATAATCATTGCACAGGATGAATTCCAACGAATTTGCTTACAGGCTGGGATGATATCGAATAAACAATAAAACACAATTCTTGGAACAATAAAATAAAAATTTTTGGCCACCTACAGTAAGTGTGCTATCAAATTACATGAAAAGAATAAATGTGCTGATATTGCCTAAATTTGTTTACACAGGTGTGCATGACTCATTCAGCTAAAATGCGAATTTGTAAACAGGAAATTTACACGGGAATTTGTTTACAGCGGTGATATCAAATTACATCATAAACAGGGGAAGCATGCCTAATGTTTGGTAAACATTTAATATTTGATACCCAAAACCCCCATAGAAAGTGATCGAGAAATTCTGATATCTACAAATTCTTCGCTAAGAAATCTACAAGTGAGAAAACAGCAAATCCAAGGCGTCATCATGCTGATATCTACAGCTCCCTAGGGTAACTTGAATTATTAATACGCTCATATTTCGAAAACCATAGCTCGTAGAGCTGAAAATTTCGTTCCCCCTCCCACCCCACACCACCTAGAATCCATTGACATAAACAAAAATAACTTGAATTATTAATATGCTAATATCTCGAAAACCAGAACCCGTAGAGGATTTCTGATGAAAATTTCGTCCCCCAACAGTACCAATACCCTATCCACTGGCACCTTCTAGAATCTATTGGTATGAAAAAAGTATTCTAATTTTAACTTTATTTATTACTAATATTAATTCAAAGCAAACCTGAAAAGCCTATATTTAGGTGCTCAAGAAAAATCATAGTAAAAAAGCCTACATTTAGGCGCAGCACCCCATGAGGAAAAAAAACTTGAATTATTATTAATATTAACTATATCTAAAAAGGTAAAATCGCTAATATCTCGAAAACCATAGCCCGTAGAGAATTTCTAACAAAAATTTTATCCCCCCTCTAACCCCCGCCCGCATAACACCTTCTAGAATCTATCGGCATGAACAAAACTATCCTAGCTACCTAGAATTATTAATAATATAAAATATATCTGCAAAGGTAAAATCGCTAATATCTCGAAAACCAGAGCCCGTAGAGGATTTCTGATGAAAATTTTATCTCCCCTAATACGCCCACCCCAACCATCTAGAATCCATTGGTATGAACAAAAATTTCCTAGCGTTAACTTTAATTATTACTAATATTAGTTCAAAACCAAAAGCCTACATTAAGGCGCAACACTTGAAAACGCAAAATAATAATAAAAAGCCTACATTTAGGCGCACCAAGAAAACAGCAAAACCGTAGTACCGGAGCGTGTTGGTAGTACCGGCTAATGCCGCTAGGGCGCAGTCAAGACCAAATGACACCTCCAAGCCATAAGCCAGTCAAGACACAATAGTGTATCCAAGACATAAGCCAGTCAAGACTCAATGGTACATCCAAAACACAAGCATATATTTAGTATGGACTCAAAACCACCTAGCGACGGTGGTGCCATCTGCGGGCGAGAGTTCTAGATAAAAAATCTGGTCCAGAGCTCTACCCATATATAGCAACTTTAAAGAATATTCACACAACACCTCCATGGTTTCATCGTAGAGCGCCTGGGAAAGGAATTCTCCCAGGCAGTTGTTGACAGTTGGAATTAACCAGACAATTTTTTATATGGAAAAATTAGCTGGTGCTGTCATAGTATAATGTTAATATTCAGTACAAAAGCGGCCCCCAGAACCACCTCAAAATTGCTCCCCTTACCTCCTACCTCCAGAGGAAGAAGAAGATGCAAATGAGTTGGAATTTTCCGTGCACTTTTTGTATGGAAAAAGTGATCCAGAATCCGCATAGAACAACTAATTAAAAGCTAAAGAACCTATTGCAATAAATCTTTTAGCAAAAGTAGATAACCAGTTCCTTCTACGATATTCATCATATACTCGCCTTGTTCGCATAGTAGCTATGATGCAGAGATTCATACATAATTGTCGGAATCCTCAGATTAAATGCTCACAGTACATCGATTCGCTCGAATGGAGCCAGGCAGAACTAACAATATTTAAACTGGTACAACAAACTGCGTTCGTAGATGAGTACAAAAGTATATTGAACAAGAATCCGTTGTCGCAAAATAGCAAGTTGATTAAACTTAATCCTTTTATGGACGACAAGGGCTTGTTACGAGTGGGTGGTAGACTCGACAATGCTTCCATTCCCTACAATAGGAAACCCCCAGTCATATTACCACGTGATCATCATGTCACATTGATTTTAATCGACCAACTACATGTAGAAACTCTACATGGCGGTCCCTCATTGGTTCTCAGCACTAGTCGAAATCAATTCTGGATATTAGATGCTAGACGTTGCATTACCAGTCGATTACATAAGTGCATTACATGTTTCAAATATCGCACGACGACTAGAAGCCAGTTGATGGGAAATTTACCGACCCCGCGAGTAAATGAAACGAAGCCATTTACTAAAGTGGGAATTGATTATGCCGGACCTGTGACGATAAGAAGCTCAAAGTTACGCAACGCCAAGTTACAAAAGGCATATTTCTGTATTTTTGTTTGTATGGCCACAAAAGCTGTACTTTTAGAATTGGTGTCAGATCTCACATCTGAAGCATTCCTCGCAGCATTTAAGAGGTTTGTAGCTAGAAGAGGATTGTGCACTGAATTATATTCAGATTGTGGCACCAAGTTCATTGGTGGAAAATCTCTTCTGGAAAAGGATTTACGACAAGCCATTCATGCCTCAACACCAGAAGCAGCAAAATATCTGTCCTCCAAGCAAATCAACTGGCACTTTAACCCTCCAGCCTCTCCGCATTTCGGAGGAATCTGGGAAGCGGGAGTAAAGTCAGTAAGGTATCATCTTCGGAGAACACTACAATACTCCAAATGTACGTTTGAAGAGTATGCAACCCTATTAGCTGAGGTCGAAGCACGTTTAAACTCTAGGCCACTATGCTATGTTAGAAATGATCCAGCGGATTTATTTATCCTTACACCTGGACATTTCTTGATTGGCCAAGCACTAAATGCGATTCCAGAACCTGATTATACAAATGAACCTGTAGTATTGTCCAAAAGGTGGCAGTACATTCAACAATTGAATAAACAATTTTGGGATAAGTGGTCAAAGGACTACCTTAACCAATTGCAGAAAAGACCCAAATGGTACACAAGGCAACCGAACATGCATCTTGGAGATGTTGTCCTTGTTAAAAGCGAAAACATGACACCCACTAGCTGGGCAATGGGTATAATAGAGCAAATACATCCAGGTGCCGATGAGCTAGTGCGGGTAGTACGAGTCAAAACGCGAAATGGTAGTTTCTTACGAGCAATCGCTAAAATTAGTCCTCTACCACTAGCATAAGACTAACAGCCTGTTATTAGTGTCGTCATGTGTCCCATTGTTGGCTGAGGGTCATCATCGTTTTGATACACAATACTAACAAGTTACTATTTCAGATGTCATCCACATATGAGCAGGAGGATATGCTATACATTTTAGAGGATATCCAGTTTAGCCCACCAGGAAGTGCAGAACGCAGGATGCTTCGTGACCCAGGGTGCGATGTCTTCGGCATGCCTCAACCAGAATTGGCTCATGAATTGATACCGCGGGACAGAAGAGAACCATCAACGAGCCGAGCATCAACAAGCCGAACATCAACGAGCCGAGCATCAGCGAGCAGAGCATCAACAAGCCAAGCAACGACGAGTCAAGCGACCAGGGTGACAACTCGACCGTTTGAAGGTCCGACTCCCTACACGGATCCACATCCACAACAAACAGCAGTAGTCAATGGCAGCCGCATTACTGCTTTGACAAAGCTTCTGCTGAGTACAATCATCAAGGAATTCGAAATGAGAGCAAATAACAGCTTTCAAAGATTCCTAACTCGAGAACGCGAAGGTATATATTTGCCTCGATACGTTTTGCAGCGCATTGACGTCAGGGCAATACAACGGCGACGAAACAGGGAGAAAACCATTAATCTCCCAGATAAATATCAGGTTCGACTACGAGTCAATAAGGATGGCAAGTTGACCTTCCATCACTACCATAAGAGGGGTATACGCAAAATAAAAAATGCTTTAGTTGAACAAACTGTTCAACGGGGGGGAGTATGTTAAGCACACCTGAAAGATAATAAAATATTAGAATTTTTATATACGATGTAGTTATTACTTCCCTATCTGTGTCGGGTCCAGTTCACCAAAGGTGGTCCTGAAAATCCAGTCAACTCAGCTGAAATGAAAAGAGATTACATATATTAGTTTAAAGTAATCAACTTGATAAAACATTACAATAAAAACTATTCAAACAGGTAGTTTCATGCAAGACTGCCAAGAAGACGAATTTCTTGGCAGTACAACAACAAACACATGCAAATATAAACATTGAAATTTCGTCGCAAAATTCATATGCTCTGCATGATAAACATTTGCAAAGCATGCAAATATGTATAAATATGCAAAACATAAAAACTTGCAACACGTACATACATTATAATTAGTGAAATGCAACAATTTGTACTATTGTTGACATTTCAAAAATCACTTTGCCAACATGAACAATTTTGCATAATTTGCATATTTCTTGCAAATTGGTCATGCTGGAACTCACAATAATTAAAAAGTAAACATTTACAAACATTAAAATAAACTTACCTGGATTATTAATCCATAAATTGTCCGAAAAAAACACATAAATAAACACGGAACTTTCACAACAAAATACCGCGATCGCGACTGTCAAATTGACTCGCGAGAAAGTCAATTTGATGAGATTGGCTGCGCGCTACCTGTTGGTAATACTTAAAAACCGCGAAAGTTACCAGGTAAGCAAATATTCGTGAAAAAAGGTAAATTAAATTCCCATAATAAGTGGGAAAGAGAAAGATGCGAAAACGAGATGCAAGAAAAATGAGAAATATTTGCGTTCCACATTGGAAATGGTCATAATATGGCAGGAAGCCGCCATCTTGATAAATTTCAGAAAAATTAAGTTATTTAATAAAATAAATTACGAAAATTCATGGAGAATTCAAAATAAATTAGTTGAAGGAAATTGTCACATTTTGACATAAGTATACAAGGCAAGCAAAGTCGAAAAATATGCTTAATTTGCATTTTTCTTGTGGAACGTATGTCAAAATGGCCGCTTAGAGCCTATAAAAAGGGGGCAATTCCTAAGATCTATCTCAGTTTTTTGACAGCGATCACAAGTGTAGTATCAAGCAAGTTTTTCTCAGCAGATAATATTTTTTCAGTTTTCAGCAATAAGCATAAAATACAACGTGCCATTAAAGGTACAATATTTTTACATGCTTAAAATTTGTGTGCAGTGGGTGTTGGCAGAGGACAGGAAGTTTTTGGGTTCTTGTTGTTCTACAGATAAGTATTGTATCAATTAATTTAGTAAATAAGTTTCTTGCATAAAAATTAAATACATGCCAGCTTTCGGCATTTTAATGATACATGCAACGAAACAAATTAGTTAAGTAATTAAGTTAAAATAAGCGCAAAGTGAATCAAAATAAGTGTATAACGCGTAAAACCAGAAAAGGCTACAAATTGCATTTAGATAAATATATGCCAAAATACGGCATAATAACTACATATGCAATCGAACAATTAATAAACACAATTAAATTAGTGAAAAAATTAAATTGTAGTGAATTTCTAAATTGAAGTGTTTCACATTAGAATTATCCAATAAATACAGCATTAAACATAAGCACACATATCTTTTTTTTCATACCGCTATACTGTCCACCTAAATGCCGTAATATAGCTGTAGTTCTCGATTGCAACTACATTACAAAACAGAATTATATGAGGAAAAACACTCCTATATTATACCAAGGAGGAAGAAATAAAGATAGACATTACTCTATAGGATTTTTTACCGAGTTAAATTTATATTTGTTCAAGAAGAATCAAGAATCTTTTTTTGGATTCTCCGGTATATAGCAAAAGCTAAAAAATATTTTTAATTTGTTATTTCGTCACACAACTAATTATGTTTTGGGTGACAAGTTTCAAGTCTTGGTTTGACTCATCAACAGGTCCCAAATAGCGAAATTGAGTGACTTGAAAAACAAATGAAATAATAGAACAAAGGAAAGAAATGAAAAATGAAAGAAATTGAGAAAAATAGGAAAAAAAAGTTTTATTAAAAAAATTGAAAAAACCAGATTCACTCGAAACGAATTGAACCTGTATTCGCCCGCAGTGGGCTGAAAAAGAAAAACTAAAAGGAAGAAGAAGAAGAAGCGTTTCGTGTTGGCAGAAAATCCTACACCCATCTCTGTAGCTTGGTTTTCTGCCTGCTGCAGACGCTAGAAACAGGTCAAACTGATCTCCTCTCATATAAACTCAGAATAAATTCTGGTTGTGAATTATATGAGGCAAAAACCCTCCTATATTATACCAAGGAAGAAGAAGTAAAGATAGACATTACTCTATAGGATTTTTTACTGAGTTAAACGCATATTTGTTCAACAGGAACTTTTTTTGGACTCTACGGTACATAGCAAAAGCTAAAAAATGTTTTTAATTTGTTATTTCATCACACAACTCATTATATTTTGGGTGACAAGTATCAAATCTTGGTTTGACTCATCAAATTGAGTGACATGAAAAACAGATGAAAAAATAGAACAAAGATAAGAAATGAAAAAATGAAAAAAATTAAGAAAAATAGTAAAAAAAAATTTATTCAAAAAATTAAAAAAAAAAAACAGATTCATTCGACACGAATCGAACCTGTATTCGCCCGCATTGGGCTGAAATTGAAAAATTAAAAGGAAGAAGAAGAAGCGCTTCGTGTGAGGCAAAAACCCTCCTGCATTATACCATGGATTAAGATATAAAGATAGAGATTACTCTATAGGATTTTTTATTAAAAAAATTGAAAAAACCGGATTCATTCGAAACGAGTCGAAGCTGTATTCGCCCGCAGTGGGCTGAAAAATAAAAATAAAAAGGAAGAAGAAGAAGTGTTTCGTGTTAGCAGAAAATCTTACACTCATCGGTGCAGCTTGGTTTTCTGCCTGCTGCAGATGCTCGCAACAGATCAAATTGATTTCCTCTAATATAAACTCAGAATAAATTCTGGGTGTGAATAATATGAGCCAAAAACACTCCTATATTATACCAAGGAGGAAGAAATAAAGATAGAGATTGCCCTATAGGACTTTTGCCGGGTCAAACTTATATTTGTTCATGAAGCAACTTTTTTGGATATTCCGGTATATAGCGAAAGCTAAAAAATGTTTTTAATTTGTTATTTCAACACACAACTTATTATATTTTGGGTCACAAGTTTCAAGTATTGGTTTGACTCATCAACAGGTCCCAAATAGCGAAATCGAGTGACTTGAAAAACAAATGATAAAATAGAACAAAGAAAAGAAATGAATAAATGAAAAAATTGAGGAAAATTGTCAAACAATTTTTATTCAAAAATTTAAGAAAAAACCAGAGTCATTCGAAAAGACTCGAGCCTGTATTCCCCGCAGTGGGCTAAAAAAGAAAAATAAAAAGGAAGAAGAAGAAGAAGCGTTTCGTGTTAACAGAAAACCTTACACTCATCGGTGCACCTTGGTTTTCTGCCTCCTGCAGACGCTTGAAACAGATCAAATTGATCTCCTCTCATATAAACTTAGAATAAATTCTGGGTGTGCATTATTTGAGGCAAAAACACTCCTATATTATACCAAGGAAGAAGAAATAAGACAGAAATTACTCTATAGGACTTTTACCGGGTTAAACTTACATTTGTTCAGGAAGGAAATTTTTTTGGATTTTCCTGTATAGAGCAAAAGCTAAAAATGTTTTTATTTGTTATTTCATCACAGAACTCATTATATTTTGGGTGACAAGTTTGAAGTATTGGTTTGACTCATCAACAGGTCACAAATAGCGAAATCGAGTGACTTGAAAAACAAATGATAAAATAGAACAAAGAAAAGAAATGAAAAAATGAAAAAAATTGAGAAAAATAGAAAAAAAAATCTATCGAAAGAATTAAAAAAACCAGAGTCATTCGAAACGAATCGAACCTGTATTCGCCCGCAGTGGGCTGAAAAAGAAAAATAAAAAGGAAGAAGAAGAAGCGTTTCGTGTTAGCAGAAAACCTTACACTCATCGGTGCACCTAGGTTTTCTGCCTGCTGCAGACGCTTGAAACAGATCAAATTGATCTTCTCTCATATAAACTTAGAATGAATTCTGGGTGTGAATTATTTGCGGCAAAAACACTCCTATATTATACCAAGGAGCAACAAAAAAAGATAGAAATTACTCTATAGGATTTTTTACCGGGTTAAACTTATATTTGTTCAACAAGGAACTTTTGTAGATTCTCCGGTATATACCAAAAGATAAAAAAATGTTTTTAATTTGCTATTTCATCACACCACTCATTATATTTTGGGTGACAAGCTTCAAGTCTTGGTTTGACTCATCAACAGGTCCCAAATATCGGAATTGAGTGACTTAAAAAACAAATGAAAAAATTGAACAAAAAAAAATGAAAAAATGAAAAAATGAAAAAAATTGAGCAAAATAGTAAAACAATTTTTATTCAAAAATTTAAAAAAAAAACAGAGTCATTCGAAACGACTCGAACCTGTATTCACCCGCAGTGGGCTGAAAAAGAAAAATAAAAAGGAAGAAGAAGAGTTTCTTGTTAGCAGAAAACCTTAAACTCATCGGTGCAGCTTGGTTTGCTGCCAGCAGGAGACGCTTGAAAAGATCAAATTGAACTCCTCTAATATAAACTCAGAATTTATTCTGGGTGTGAATTATGAGGCAAAAACATTCCTATATTATACCAAGGAGGAAGAAATAAAGATAGAGATTGCTCTATAGGACTTTTACCGGGTAAAACTTATATTTGTTCACGAACGAACTTTTTTTGCATTTTCCGGTATATAGCAAAAGCTAAAAAATGTTTTTAATTTGTTATTTCTTCACACAACTGTAGCGAATACCCCCCTACGCTACTTTTGTTTGGCTTCTCTACGTCTGTAGAGAAAACTCCATGATTTCCCAAAGTATATAATTTAATAAAATTTAGCTATTTCCGAGAAGTAGCCCTATGCTACATCTCCCTATGAGAAAATTCCTGAAAAGTTAAAATTTATATATTTTCGAGAAGTAGCCCTATTCTACTTCTCCATCGTACCAAAATTCCTGGAAGAATAAAAGATAAAATTTATATATTTTCAAGAAGTAGCCCTATGCTACTTCTCCCTATGAGAAAATTCCTGAAAAGTTAAAATTTATAAATTTTCGAGAAGTAGCCTTATGCTACTTCTCCATCGTACCAAATTTCCTGCAAGAATAAAAGATAAAATTTACATATTTTCAAGAAGTAGCCCTATGCTACTTCTTCATATTAGAAAATTCCTGAAAAGATAAAATTTATATATATTTTCAAGAAGTAGCCCTATGCTACTTCTCCATCGTACCAAAATTCCTGGAAGAATAAAAGATAAAATTTATATATTTTCAAGAAGTAGCCCTAAGCTACTTCTTCATATTAGAAAAATCCTGAAAAGATAAAATTTATATATATTTTCAAGAAAAGATAAAGACATATTTATATATACCCGCATACAAGTCCAGATCTAAATGAAACAACAACAACAGCAGAATATTTTTCAGTCGAAAAATTATAAAATGTGCAAAATGAGCACAAATTACAATTTTTCGTTTAAAACTTACCGCTAGTCAACCACATCAAAGCGACGGAAACGGCAATTCGCCTAGCTGTAACAGATCGCGTGATGCCATCATGCAATGTGTTGCAGCAGGCTTGAAAAAAAGAACAAAAAATTCTGAGAAGAAAAAAGGCGCTCGCTTGCCGGTGGCTGAGTGAAGAACAATGGAATGTAGGGAGACTGCTGGTAGTCGTGAAGTTGCTTTTTGGCGTTGAACGAGAACGGTCGCAGAAAAATTGAGTCGCGATTCCTCTTTATTTAAAATCAGTCTTTATAGTTTTTTTTGCTTTTGTGAACTGAAAGGAAAAATTTTAGTTTATCCATTCTGGTCGTGAATTTTGTTAATTAGAATATTTACCTGTGCAACAGTGATTTTTCCTAAAGATCTTTCTCATAGTGAACGGAAAGAAAAAAATTGTTATTAATGTTGCACATTCATAAATTGTGTTAATTAGATTACTTACCTGTGCGACAGTGCTTTTCATATACATAGATCTTTCTAATAGTGAACTGAAAGAAAATTTTAGAATTAATGCTGCGCATTCATAAATTTATTAATGTTACGCATTCATGAATTTTATTAATTGGATTGCTTACCTGTGCGACCGTGATTTTTCTTAAAGATCTTTCTAATAATCTTTCTAACAGTGAACTGAAAGAAAAATTTGTTATTCATGTTGCACATTCATAAATTGTGTTAATTAGATTATTTACCTGTGCGACCGTGATTTTCCTAAAGATCTTTCTAATAGTGAACTGAAAGAAAAATGTTGTTATTAAGGTTGCGCATTCAAGAAATTTTATTATTTGAATTATTTACCTGTGCGCCAGTGATTTTCATTTAAATTTTTTTCATATAGATCTTTCTAATAGCGAACTGAAAGAAAATTTTAGAATTAATGTTGCGCATTCGTAAATTTGTATTAATTAGAATATTTACCTGCGACAGTGATTTTCATGTAGATCTTTCGATTGGTGAACTGAAAAGAAAATTTTGGTTTGTTAATGCTGTGCACTCATAATTTGCATTAAATGGAATATTTACCTGTGCGACAGTGATTTTCCTAAAGATCCTTCTACTGGTGAACTGAAAGAAAATTCTAGTATTAATGCTGTGCACATATAATTTGCCGTATGTGAAATATTTACCTGTGCGACGGTGAGTCTTATACACCATAGTAGTGGCGAACCTGAGAGAAAATTTGGGGGAAAGTTTCCTTGCACGTAACAAAGATCATTTTGAAAAAATTTTCTGCGTGGCGGCAAGTTGGATTTATACCGGCGAGGAAGTATCCCTCTGGCAGAAGTTACAGCAAAAACATTTCGCTCTTACATATCCGAAGGAGCAGGGAAGCGAGGAGGTGAACTCAGACTTCAACATAGTCCTGAAGAAACTTGCAGATAGTTGGAAAACCAGTGTCCAACCCTTTTGGTAAAGGAGGAAACCCTGAATATGAGTAAATCAGGTGTTATGTAAGTCCATAGCAGACCACAAGGTTAATTCAAATTTTCTCTAAGTATTATTATTTGCTTTGTGTTCTTTTGTTCTTAATTCTACAGTGTTAAAGTCATTTAGTGTACAACTAAGGTTAGGCGTCGATCACAGGGTTCGATAAGCCACATAATAGGAAAGCGCTTATTAGGGCTAGTTGTAAGGATTTTGATCTAGATTGAGATTAACCGGAGACCTTGTTTCCTTTAGTTTTTATATATATACCGTGTTAATCTTTGTGTGATCGGGTTTCCTCCCTCGTAAGCGATACATATGCCTAGACAACCGCAATAAATAAATTATTTTGATTTGGACTTGATGAAATTGTGAGTTCCTTGTTACGCCTTCCCTCTTCTTTTGGGTGTTTTGGTTTGGCCGCCATTCTCCAAGTTTCTTTCTTCTTTTGTTTACAGGTTGGTAACGGATCCAGCACGATGGAGTAAGTAGTTCCATAAAGATGATGGTCGCGAACAGGAGGGAGGTCGTTTCCACACACACACGGCAATAGATGTAAACTACGCTCTAATGGGGCTGAGCATTTGATACGGCTTTGGAGGCTTATCCAGGGTGGATGGGGGCGATCGGGCCCAGTATTACCCAAAGCCGGGGTCTCACCAACATCGGAGACCCCTCTCAGCTCTCTCACTCTCTCTCAATCGTCCATTTGCCAGCGTTGTAAGCTCTCCGGGTGAATTTGCACTTGTTCGGCGTTGCTTAGGTCTTCTATTCTCCTTCTTTGTGCAGCATATAAATAAAATCAATTTTCTTCTTTTTAGCCTTTCAGGTTCCACCATGAGAAGGAAGCCTGCATTATATCTTTTTTTTCTGTCCGTCCGTCTGTCTGATCAATTGTGTTGACGATTTTGCACAGCTTAACAAGCATCAAGGGATGTGGGTGGCTAGAACCACCCCAAGCCGGCTCATCGCTAGCGGCATATTTGCTGTGCAGCCACCCACGCTAATCCCGCGATGATTTTGTAACAAAGAGGTGTCGAATGCAGTATAAATCTACATTCAGGTACAAGTGAATGTAGGTAGATCTGTCGGCTGACAAGCTCTTCGTTACACAACTTGTTATATTTTGGGTGACAAGTTTCACGTCTTGGTTTGACTCATCAACAGGTCCCAAATAGCGAAATTGAGTGAATTGAAAAACAACTGCAAAAATAGGACAAAGAAAAGAAATGAAAAAATGAAAAAAATTGAGGAAAATAGTAAAACAATTTTTATTCAAAAATTTAAAAAAAAACCAGAGTCATTCGAAACGACTCGAGCCTGTATTCGCCCGCAGTGGGCTGAAAAAGAAAACTAAAAGGGAAGAAGAAGAAGAAGCGTTTCGTGTTAGCAGAAAACCTCACACTCATCGGTGCAGCTTGGATTTCTGCCTGCTGCAGGCGCTTGAAACAGATCAAAATGATCTCCTCTCATATACACTTAGAATAAATTCTGGGTGTGAATTATTTGAGGCAGAAACACTCCTATATTATACCAAGGAGGAAGAAAAACAGATAGAGATTACTCTATAGGATTTTTTACTGGGTTAAACTTATATTTGTTCAAGAAGGAACTTTTTTTAGATTCTCCGGTATATACCAAAAGCTAAAAAATGTTTTTAATTTGCTATTTCATCACACAACCCTGATTATTTTACGTCCTTTATCTTCTTTCACTCGACACTTTAACTGAGTTAAATGATAACGCGCGAGGTAAAATATTAATAACTTTATTTCTTATTTTTCTTATAATAAAAGAAGAACAAAGAAAAAGAACACCACAGAATAAAAATTTGTAAATAATTAGGAAGCAAACTATTATAACTATATATATATATAACAATATTATAACACACAAAAATGATTTCAATTCCCCGATTTCTATTACTCGCCCGATATGTGAAGACTGAACTGCCTTTTCTGGTACGTGTACCTGCCGTTCATTGATGGTGCCTTCATTTTGCTGATGCCGCAATCAATATTTCATGAAATTGATTCGTTGCACCTTTGCCCGTACATTGCACCGGGCAATGAACTGACCTCATGATGAATTGGGTTGACTTGCAGAATATTTCACTGAACTGTCCTCACGTGTCGTAGACATTTCGGGGGACCTTGAAATCCTATGGTTTCAATAACTGAAAGGATAAAATTATTATTAGATATTGATGTTTCTTGTGAGGGCATTTCCTCCCTGCACAAGTTAATCATCCGCTGATGAAGGAGTTACTTGAAGGGCGCTCCGACTCGCCCTGCGTAAGGGAATGGGATGTAAGGATAGGTGAAATACGTTGGTTGGGGCTTCAGTATTAGTTGGAAAGTGAAGTGCCTTCATTTTTTAACGATGGATAGATTCTGGTCTGCTGCTTCAAAGTGTCAAGGTTTATAGAGGTTGCAGTAGAGACTGGTGAGTCGATTGTTGTTATCGATATTGGAGAAGTCTCATTGCCTTGACAAGCTGCAGTTTGGCTGGTTACTACAGATGTCAGCTGAATGTCCGGTTCTGAGTGGGATCGTCGCGGTTGTTTGTGCAATAGATATGTAGTGAGCGGACTGCAGATTGCAGCCAATAGCCACCAACTCTTTCCATGAATGTTTTGAATAATGCGTATATTTATGATGGTGCTCGCAAGGTATTTTATCAAGCGAATGACGAACCAGGTGCCCAAAATGGCAAATGTAATATTTCCAAACGCAGTGAAAAACGACCAAGTTCCTTGCAGATAACTTTGAATTTGACTTAGATGCCCTGAAGAGAGCAAACGAATATTTTGCCGGTCAGTGTTATGTCCTATTATCACTTTCGTAAGGACATTTTCGATGGCTTTTCTCTCGGATGGATACATAATTTGTCTTCTCAATTCATCCGTGGCTTCATAGGTGTAGATTCCTGACTTGATCAGATCATGAGTATCTTCGTACTTCCATGGAATATCTTCCGATGGGTTTAGATGTTCGGGAGGTTCTAATCTATGACTTTCGGGTGTGAAGCCGTACCATGCGCCATGCAGTAAATATACTGTGCTGAGAGTGTTAGAGCATGGTATTTCTGTACTGTATTCTTGTAACAGATGATTAGTTGGTAACATCGATCAGTTTTCCTGACTGCGACTTCTACGGCTTGGCATCTTATGAGGTATATTACTTCTCCGCGTGATACAGCGGTGTAGCCAGGCTCTTTCATTTTCATGAAGGCGAATTCAGAAGGATGATGATGCGCAACTGCAAATTGCGTCTCTAAGACTTGACGCTCCAGTTCACATTTCTTGTGTATCAGATGGGCATAAAGATCTTCAATCTGTTTTTTAATATGTCTCTCCACGTAGACGAATTTAGTATTAATATACGTAAAAAGATCTAAACTCTTTGTAGACTTTGTTTTAAATATATAATCGCCAGTGGTTTTCTTGACTATTATTAACCTTGGATGCTCAGTTTGGAACCCGGGGTGGCGACAAACGGACGTGGCTTTTATAGTTTCCAAAGCGAAGATCACGTTGCCTATATCGACTGTGTACACTATGTGCATTTGTTGTTCAATTACGTCTAAGGTTTGAATTTTTGTAGCATTGCCTTCGTATAGTACATTGTATATTAATGCTTCACAGGACGCATCTGGAATCATATCCCAGAAATTCATACCATATTCGGGATCTACACATTTGCCTTTGAGATATGGGCAGAGAATATTGCTGCGTAAGATAACTTGATTATCTTTCAGTCGGACAGTAGTGATATAATCTATTATTGTGAACTCCATAGCATGTATGACAATAACATTTTTCCAACTATTCGGGCCATAGGTATATGATGTTCCAACACAGTTTCCCTTTGCATATACGAAACCTGCTATAATTTCTGTGTACCGAGATGTAGCGTTCTTTTCAATATTTTCAAGTAATTTGTTATTTAGCACACGGTAAGTGCCCTACTGATGAATCATCATACATTCTTCTTGTGTTAGGTCAGTAATGAAGGTACTTAAGCCTCCCGCGGCCAACGAGAGATGGCTGAACATACCACAGAATTATACGGATTGCAATACATTAATTTTTCATTGATAAACGTGGATTGATGTGACGTCTGTTAATTCTAATAACTGAATATCTTCGTGTTCTTGAAGGACATTTGATGATTTGAAAGTGCATTTTTTCACACTTAGAACGGAAATTCTCGTACGATTAATCTTCTTATGGCCACAATCGTATGCTATCAGAGCCAAGACTCCTTGGAGGAGGACGAAAGGCAGTTCCACATGATGTATTTTATTCGCTGTGAATGAGTTATACATAATTTTATAATTAATAAAGTTGACTAAAACTAAGCTTTTATTTCGATAAATAACTATTTAATAGGTTATGTCTTAAGCAAGTTGTTCCTTCTGAAATGGCAGAACGCATATCTTGGTTATAGGTCTCTTCAATTGCGTGCTTGAAGTTTTGAGAGTCACAACTCGAGTTTGGTTATCCTTTCCTTTGTGTGTTTCTATAACTCTGGCCAACCGCCAGGCAGATGGAGAAAGATTTTCGTCTTTCAAAATGACGAGATCTCCAATGTGAACAGGGGATTGTTCAGACTTCCACTTCTGTCGATGCTGTAGTCGAGAGAGATATTCTGTCGACCATCGCTTCCAAAAGTCGTTTTTCAGTTTTTGCAAATGTTGCCAGCGGGATAATGATGATTTGTTTACATGGTCCCAATCAGACTCAGGTAAAGTTAATGGAGCATTTCCAATAAGGAAATGTCCTGGAGTGAGAGGAGTTAAATATTCTGGATCTTCTGTTAGAGGGCATAGCGGCCGGGAGTTTAGTATTGCTTCGATTTGTATTAGAATCGTATTGAGTTCTTCGAATGTCAATAATGTTTGGCCAACTATCCTGCGAAGATGATATTTAATTGTTTTCACTCCAGCCTCCCATACGCCTCCAAAATGGGGAGTGGCTGGAGGAATGAAATACCAAGTCACATTTTGTGTGGCAAAAGCCTCGCTGGCCTTTTGAATGCTCACTTTTATAGCTTCATTTGTTTCCTTTTCAAGCATTTTAGAGGCTCCAATAAAATTGGTTCCGTTATCACTGTAGATGTCCTTACAGACTCCTCGCCTGGAGAAAAATCTACGTAACGCAGCGAAAAAGGCTTCCGACGTTAGGTCACTCACCACTTCGATATGCATGGCTTTCGTAGCGAAACAAACAAATATAGCAATATATGCTTTGGAAGTTTTTGCATTACGAACTTTGCTTAATTTTATATTGATAGGACCTGCGAAGTCGATACCTACAGAATAGAATGGACGTTCTAAATTTACTCGTGGTGGGGGTAGATTGCCCATGATTTGGTTTGCAGTTTCTTTCCTCCAACGAAAGCATGTTATACATTGGTGTAATAACTTTTTAATTGTACCTTTCACGCCTGGTATCCAATAACCTTTCCTTAAAGTTGCTAGTACTAAATTTGGACCGCCATGTAATGTGATTTTGTGAATGTAATTAATTAATAAAGAAATTAATTTTGATGTGCGGGATAGTATTATTGGATGCTTTTCTGCGAATGTTAAGCTTGAATTTTCGAGACGACCTCCGACGCGTAAAATATTAGATTCATCTAAAAATGGGTTGAGAGATTTGATCGGACTTTTTGCAGATATTTCCAGTTCTCGATAGTATGAATATTGTTGACTTTCCTGAACTGAACTAGTTTGAGTCTCGCCTCCTTTAGCTCCTGTACGGTTATATAAGAGGGCATTGGTTTATTATTATTTCCTTTGCATTTTTCAAGAAATCGACGACAGTATGCAACAACTCTGCAAGCTCTGTTGAAGTTTGAAAATCTATTAGCTATTTGTTGTGTGTCTAATTTGAGTTGATAAGATCTGATTCTCTTGATTTCTTTCACTTTAATATCATAGTCAGGGTCCGCTGTGAGTTTCGGCCAGTCTTCAGAGTTCTTTACCAACAAATCTGGACCTTTCCACCATAAGTTGCTTTTCACAAGCTCGGATGCATGCACTCCCCGAGATGCTAGATCTGCGGGATTTTGCTCCGAAGGTACACGACGCCAACAACATTCAGTGGTGTTGTTATGAATTTCAGAAACTCGATTGGCAACAAATGACTTCCATCGATTTGGATGACTATTCAGCCAAGCGAGGACCACGGTAGAGTCCGTCCAGAGATGAAATGCTTCAGCTTGCCCTAAATGTTTTCGTAAGTGGGTCACCAATTTTGAAAGAAGATGTGCTCCACATAACTCCAATCGCGGTAGAGAAATTGTCTTGACAGGCGCAACTCGTGTTTTGGAAATAATTAGCTGAATAGAAATATGCCCATCAGATGTAATAGTTCGTGCATAAATAACTGCTGCATATGCTCGTTCGGAGCTGTCACAAAATCCATGATATTCGATTTTCGCGGTGGTAAGATAACCTAGCCATCTGGGCAATCTTATTTGTTCGATGGCTTTTAAATCATAAGCGAACGTAACCCATTGTTACAATAAGTCTTCTGGAAGGTGAGTATCCCAGTCTATTCCTACAAGCCAGAGCTTTTGCATTAAAATCTGAAGGATCAAAGAGTTTGGCTATTTTTGATAAAATACTGCGTTTAGTTGGTGCTCCACTCATATCTATGGTTAGTTTATAACAGAAGGCGTCTTCCTTTGGATTCCAGCTAATCCCTAATGCCTTAATATTTGACTCTCCGTCAAACAGCGCAATGGGTTCCTTGACTACGTCATCAGAGGCGAGATCATTTAATATATCTGGATGATTTGCCGCAAATTTGCGCAAGAGAAACCCTCCCCGTTTGAGCAGCAAAGTAAGATCTTTCCTTAAATTAACGATTTTTTCGATACTGTCGTGACCAGTTAAAACGTCATCGACATAGAAATGGTTTAATAAACATTTCGATGCTTCAGGGAAGTCGCTTTTTTCATCTTCGGCTAGTTGCTGAAGGAAAAAACAAATTTGTGAAATCGCCAACTTAATAAGAGAATCGTGAGATCCCTTTGAAGGAATGGTCCTGTCATTAGTAGCTCGTTCAATGATTTCCCTGATGATGTTTTACAAGAAGCGTCAAAAACTACCCTCAGCTTAGTGGTGGAACTCGCTTCTTTAATTAATTACGGCGTGATGAGGGAGATAATTACTTTTAAAAGTTTCATTACCGGCCGGAAACTTCTTCATCTTTTCCTGCGGTACTACTTCTTCCATTTGATTCGAGGTAAGGTAATCCATGAGAACTTCATTATACCCTTTAAATAACCCTCTGTTTTGAATGGCCTTTTCCATAGAAAGGAGACGCTTCATAGCAATGTTGCGAGAGGAGCCTAGCCAGGGTTCTGATGCAGCTTTGAACGGTAGTCTAACAACGTAAGATCCGTCAGGTTTTCGTTTATGTGTTGTTCGATAGATTTGTTAAGATTTGCCAGACCTGTGATCTTAACAAATGTATTACTCATTTTAATTTTCATTCGACGTATAAGAGAATTAGTCACAAATGTTATTTGAGACCCTGGGTCTATCACTCTTGCTACTTGACGGCCTTCAGGGGTTTCAACATATAAAAGTGCCGTGGCTAACAGTACCTGTCGGTTTTCTGATATGAAAAGCGACGAAACATTTGAAGCTGATATTTCCATATTTGTTTTGTTGGGGCAGGTCATGACGGATGACTTAGGATTTGTAATGCAATTTGATGCTAAGTTCGTCGTTTGTTTACTAAATGCTGAATGGAGTAAAGTGTGGTGCTTTTCTCCGCATTGAATACACCGTGCAGTACTTATGCATTTATTAAATGTATGATATTTGCCTAGACAATTGATACAATATTCCTTTGATTTGGCAATTTTCAAGCGTTGCGTAGGTTGAAATTTTAAGAATCTGGGGCATAGGCGAATGGGATGATTTTCATTGCAAATTTTACATGCTGCTCGAGTCATGTGAAAATTTTGAAATTTTAATTTATTATTGCTTTCCTCGAATCTTTTGTGGTCATATGGAGAGTTCGTTTTCTGTTTTGTCCCAGATATCGCTTCGAATGTTCGAAATCTGAGCTCTAAGAATTTTTTTAATTCATTCCATGTAGGAACATCTGTAGTATCGCCTATAGACTCTTCCCATGCTTTATGAGTCTCTACCGGAAGTCTTTGAATGATTAGATGAATGAGAAGGGGGTCCCAGTGCAAGGTGTTAATTTGCAAATTATTTAATGAAGCAATGCACTCACTGGTTACGTCAAAAAGACTCTTAATGGAATGTGCTGATGCAACTGAAAGTTTTTGTTGTGAGGTGAGGGGTTTTAATAGAGATGATACGAGAATGCGTTTTTTTCATATCTCTCGGTTAATGACTTCCAAGCGGATGCGTAATTTGCTTGAGTTATACTAAATTGTTTTATTACATATGCTGCTTCACCTGTTAATTGCCAGAAAATTTCGGTAAAGATATTCTAGGGAGATTTGACTGCCCTAGGGATTTATTATCAACATGTGTTGAAGAATTTGTAGCGGATATACCCGGAATTGTGGGATCACCAGATTGAGCTGCCTTTTCTAACTTTTCTATATTTTCTACCAGCTCACCTTTGAAGTCGTAAAAAAGTGCTTCTTGTGTTTGAAAAAGATCATCTTTGAAATAATCAATTTCGGAGTCTTCAGATGATTTTAGTTGACTTAGCGTAGCTTCATGGCCAAGAAATTTTTGCCAAAAATCATGCCAGCCATTTATGCGAGCAATATAATAACCTTGTGTACGTCGAGGAAGAGGGGTTTTTTTTTGTGTTTGACACAAATTTGGTCATTTGCTCGATTAAGTTCGTTTGAGCTTGAATCAATTTAGCAACTTGATTTTCAGACATTTTTGTTAGTAGAGATAAACACTTGATACTTAATTTGCACTTCACTTAGCCTAATGAAAGAGAATGGGACTTACAGGTTTTGTAGAGAATACTTAAATACTCCACTAATGATGCTCCTGGATGCTAGATCCGGCTCGAAGGACCAATGATTTTTTTACGTCCTTTATCTTCTTTCACTCGACACTTTAACTGAGTTAAATGATAACGCGCGAGGTAAAATATTAATAACTTTATTTCTTATTTTTCTTATAATAAAAGAAGAACAAAGAAAAAGAACACCACAGAATAAAAATTTGTAAATAATTAGGAAGCAAACTATTATAACTATATATATATATAATAATATTATAACACACAAAAATGATTTCAATTCCCCGATTTCTATTACTCGCCCGATATGTGAACACTGAACTGCCTTTTCCGGTACGTGTACCTGCCGTTCATTGATGGTGCCTTCATTTTGCTGATACCGCAATCAATATTTCATGAAATTGATTCGTTGCACCTTTGCCCGTACATTGCACCGGGCAATGAACTGACCTCATTGATGAATTGGGTTGACTTGCAGAATATTTCACTGAACTGTCCTCACGTGTCGTAGACAACCCATTATAATTTGCGTGACCAGTATCAAGTCTTGTTTTGACTCATCAACAGATCCCAAATAGCGAAATTGAGTGACTTGAAAAACAAATGATAAAATAGGACAAAGAAAAGAAATGAAAAAATGAAAAAAATTGAGGAAAATAGAAAAAAAATTCTATTGAAAGAATTAAAGAAACCAGAGCCATTCGAAACGAATCGAACCTGTATTCGCCCGCAGTGGGCTGAAATGAAAAATAAAAAGGAAGAAGAAGAAGAAGCGTTTCGTGTTAACAGAAAACCTTACACTCATCGGTGCACCTTGGTTTTCTGCCTCCTGCAGACGGTTGAAACAGATCAAATTGATCTTCTCTCATATACAATTAGAATGAATTCTGGGTGTGAATTATTTGCGGCAAAAACACTCCTATATTATACCAAGGAGGAACAAAAAAAAGATAGAAATTACTCTATAGGATTTTTTACCGGGTTAAACTTATATTTGTTCACGAAGGAAAATTTTTTGGTTTTTGCGGTATAGACCAAAAGCTAAAAAATGTTTTTAATTTGTTATTTCACCACACAACTTATTATATTTTGGGTGAGAAGTTTCAAGTCTTGGTTTGACTCATCAACAGGTCCCAAATAGCGAAATTGAGTGACTTGAAAAACAAATGATAAAATAGGACAAAGAAAAGAAATGAAAAAATAAAAAAAATTGAGAAAAATAGAATAAAAATTCTATCGAAAGTATTAACAAAACCAGAGTCATTCGAAACGAATCGAACCTGTATTCGCCCGCAGTGGGCTGAAAAAGAAAAATAAAAAGGAAGAAAAAGAAGCGTTTCGTGTTAGCAGAAAACCTTACACTCATCGGTGCACTTTGGTTTCCTGCCTGCTGCAGACGCTTGAAACAGATCAAATTGATCTCCTCTCATATAAACTTAGAAAAAATTCTGTGTGAATATTTGAGGCAAAAACACTCCTATATTATACCAAGGAGGAAGAAATTAAGATAGAGATTACTCTATAGCATTTTTTACCGGGTTAAACTTATATTTGTTCAAGAAGGAACTTTTTTTAGATTCTCCGGTATATACCAAAAGCCAAAAAATGTTTTTAATTTTCTATTTCATCACACACCTTATTATATTTTGGGTGAGAAGTTTCAAGTCTTGGTTTGACTCATCAACGGGTCCCAAATAGCGAAATTGAGTGAATTGAAAAACAAATAAAAAATAGGACAAAGAAAAGAAATGAAAAAATGAAAAAAATTGAGCAAAATAGTCAAACAATTTTTATTCAAAAATTTAAAAAAAACCAGAGTCAGTCGAAACGACTCGAACCTGTATTCGCCCGCAGTGGGCTGAAAAAGAAAAATTAAAAGGAAGAAGAAGAAGAAGCGTTTCGTGTTAGCAGAAAACCTTACACTCATCGGTGCACCTTGGTTTTCTGCCTCCTGCAGACGGTTGAAACAGATCAAATTGATCTTCTCTCATATACAATTAGAATGAATTCTGGGTGTGAATTATTTGCGGCAAAAACACTCCTATATTATACCAAGGAGGAACAAAAAAAGATAGAAATTACTCTATAGGATTTTTTACCGGGTTAAACTTATATTTGTTCACGATGGAACATTTTTTGGTTTTTGCGGTATAGACCAAAAGCTAAAAAATGTTTTTAATTTGTTATTTCACCACACAACTTATTATATTTTGGGTGAGAAGTTTCAAGGCTTGGTTTGACTCATCAACAGGTCCCAAATAGCGAAATTGAGTGACTTGAAAAACAAATGATAAAATAGGACAAAGAAAAGAAATGAAAAAATAAAAAAAATTGAGAAAAATTGAATAAAAATTCTATCGAAAGTATTAACAAAACCAGAGTCATTCGAAACGAATCGAACCTGTATTCGCCCGCAGTGGGCTGAAAAAGAAAAATAAAAAGGAAGAAGAAGAAGCGTTTCTTGTTAGCAGAAAACCTTACACTCATCGGTGCACCTAGGTTTTCTGCTTGCTGCAGACGCTTGAAACAGATCAAATTGATCTTCTCTCATATATACTTAGAATGATTTCTGGGTGTGAATTATATGAGACAAAAACATTCCTATATTATACCAAGGAGGAAGAAATAAAGATAGAGATTGCGCTATAGGACTTTTACCGGGTTAAACTTATATTTGTTCACGAACGAACTTTTTATGCATTTTCCGGTATATAGCAAAAGCTAAAAAATGTTTTTAATTTGTTATTTCTTCACACAACTGTAGCGAATACGAAAAGAAAAATTAAAAGGAAGAAGAAGAAGAAGCGTTTCGTGTTAGCAGAAAACCTTACACTCATCGGTGCACCTTGGTTTTCTGCCTCCTGCAGACGGTTGAAACAGATCAAATTGATCTTCTCTCATATACAATTAGAATGAATACTGGGTGTGAATTATTTGCGGCAAAAACATTCCTATATTATACCAAGGAGGAACAAAAAAAGATAGAAATTACTCTATAGGATTTTTTACCGGGTTAAACTTATATTTGTTCACGAAGGAACATTTTTTGGTTTTTCCGGTATAGACCAAAAGCTAAAAAATGTTTTTAATTTGTTATTTCACCACACAACTTATTATATTTTGGGTGACAAGTTTCACGTCTTGGTTTGACTCATCAACAGGTTCCAAATATCGGAATTGAGTGACTTGAAAAACAAACGAAAAAATAGAACAAAAAAAAAATGAAAAAATGAAAAAAATTGAGCAAAATAGTAAAACAATTTTTATTCAAAAATTAAAAAAAAAAAAGAGTTATTCGAAACGACTCGACTGTATTCACCCGCAGTGGGCTGAAAAAGAAAAATAAAAAGGAAGAAGAAGCGTTTCGTGCTAGCAGAAAACCTTAAACTCATCGGTGCAGCTTGGTTTTCTGCCACCTGCAGACGCCTGAAAAAGATCAAATTGATCTCCTCTAATATAAACTCAGAATTTATCCTGGGTGTGAATTATATGAGACAAAAACATTCCTATATTATACCAAGGAGGAAGAAATAAAGATAGAGATTGCGCTATAGGACTTTTACCGGGTTAAACTTATATTTGTTCACGAACGAACTTTTTTTGCATTTTCCGGTATATAGCAAAAGCTAAAAAATGTTTTTAATTTGTTATTTCTTCACACAACTGTAGCGAATACCCCCTTACGCTACTTTTGTTTGGCTTCTCTACGTCTGTAGAGAAAACCCCATGATTTCCCAGAGTATATAATTTAATAAAATTTAGTTATTTCCGAGAAGTAGCCCTATGCTACTTCTCCCTATGAGAAAATTCCTGAAAAGTTAAAATTTATATATTTTCGAGGAGTAGCCCTATGCTACTTCTCCATCGTACCAAAATTCCTGGAAGAATAAAAGATAAAATTTATATATTTTCAAGAAGTAGCCTTAAGCTACTTCTTCATATTAGAAAAATCCTGAAAAGATAAAATTTATATATATTTTCAAGAAAATATTAAGACATATTTATATATACCCGCATACAAGTCCAGATCTAAATGAAACAGCAACAACAACAGAATATTTTTCAGTCGAAAAATTATAAAATGTGCAAAATGAGCACAAAACACAATTTTTCGTTTAAAACTTACCGCTAGTCAACCACATCAAAGCGACGGAAACGGCAATTCGCCTAGCTGTAACAGATCGCGTGATGCCATCATGCAATGTGTTGCAGCAGGCTTGAAAAAAAGAACAAAAAATTCTGAGAAGAAAAAAGGCGCTCGCTTGCCGGTGGCTGAGTGAAGAACAATGGAATGTAGGGAGACTGCTGGTAGTCGTGAAGTTGCTTTTTGGCGTTGAACGAGAACGGTCGCAGAAAATTGAGTCGCGATTCCTCTTTATTTAAAATCAGTCTTTATAGTTTTTTTTTGCTTTTGTGAACTGAAAGGAAAAATTTTAGTTTATCCATTCTGGTCGTGAATTTTGTTAATTAGAATATTTACCTGTGCAACAGTGATTTTTCCTAAAGATCTTTCTCATAGTGAACGGAAAGAAAAAATTTGTTATTAATGTTGCACATTCATAAATTGTGTTAATTAGATTACTTACCTGTGCGACAGTGCTTTTCATATACATAGATCTTTCTAATAGTGAACTGAAAGAAAATTTTAGAATTAATGCTGCGCATTCATAAATTTATTAATGTTGCGCATTCATGAATTTAATTAATTGGATTGCTTACCTGTGCGACCGTGATTTTTCTTAAAGATCTTTCTAATAATCTTTCTAACAGTGAACTGAAAGAAAAATTTGTTATTCATGTTGCACATTCATAAATTGTGTTAATTAGATTATTTACCTGTGCGACCGTGATTTTCCTAAAGATCTTTCTAATAGTGAACTGAAAGAAAAATGTTGTTATTAAGGCTGCGCATTCAAGAAATTTTATTATTTGAATTATTTACCTGTGCGCCAGTGATTTTCATTTAAATTTTTTTCATATAGATCTTTCTAATAGCGAACTGAAAGAAAATTTTAGAATTAATGTTGCGCATTCGTAAATTTGTATTAATTAGAATATTTACCTGCGACAGTGATTTTCATATAGATCTTTCGATTGGTGAACTGAAAAGAAAATTTTGGTTTGTTAATGCTGTGCACTCATAATTTGTATTAAATGGAATATTTACCTGTGCGACAGTGATTTTCCTAAAGATCCTTCTACTGGTGAACTGAAAGAAAATTCTAGTATTAATGCTGTGCACATATAATTTGCCGTATGTGAAATATTTACCTGTGCGACGGTGAGTCTTATACACCATAGTAGTGGCGAACCTGAGAGAAAATTTGGGGAAAAGTTTCCTTGCACGTAACAAAGATCATTTTGAAAATTTTTTGTGCGTGACGGCAACTTGGATTTATACCGGCGAGGAAGTATCCCTCTGGCGGAAGTTACAGCAAAAACATTTCGCTCTTACATATCCGAAGGAGCAGGGAAGCGAGGAGATGAACTCAGACTTCAACAAAGTCCTGAAGCAACTTGCAGATAGTTGGAAAACCAGTGTCCAACCCTTTTGGTAAAGGAGGAAACCCTGAATATGAGTAAATCAGGTGTTATGTAAGTACATAGCGGACCACAAGGTTAATTCAAATTTTCTCTAAGTATTATTATTTGCTTTGTGTTCTTTTGTTCTTAATTCTACAGTGTTATAGTCATTTAGTGTACAACTAAGGTTAGGCGTCGATCACAGGGTTCGATAAGTCACATAATAGGAAAGCGCTTATTAGGGCTAGTTGTAAGGATTTTGATCTAGATTAATATTAACCGGAGACCTTGTTTCCTTTAATTTTTATATATACACCGTGTTAATCTTTGTGTGATCGGGTTTCCTCCCTCGTAAGCGATACATATGCCTAGACAACCGCAATAAATAAATTATTTTGATTTGGACTTGATGAAATTGTGAGTTCCTTGTTACGCCTTCCCTCTTATTTTGGGTGATTTGGTATGGTCACCTTTGGCCGCCCTTCTCCAAGTTGCTTTCTTCTTTTGTTTACAGGTTGGTAACGGATCCAGCGCGATGGAGTGAGTAGTTCCATAAAGGGGATGGTCGCGGACAGGAGGGAGGTCGTTTCCACACACACACGGCAATAGATGTAAACTACGCTCTAATGGGGCTGAGCATTTTGATACGGCTTTGGAGGCTTAGCCAGGGTGGATGGGGGCGATCGGGCCCATTATTACCCAAAGCCGGGGTCTCACCAACATCGGAGACCCCTCTCAGCTCTCTCACTCTCTCTCAATCGTCCATTTGCCAACGTTGTAAGCTCTCCGGGTGAATTAGCACTTGTTCGGCGTTGCTTAGGTCTTCTATTCTCCTTCTTTTTGCAGCATATAAATAAAATCAATTTTCTTCTATTTAGCCTTTCAGGTTCCACCATGAGAAGGAAGCCTGCATTAGATCTTTTTTTTCTGTCCATCCGTCTGCTGATCAGTTGTGTTGACGATTTTGCACAGCTTAACAAGCATCAAAGGATGTGGGTGGCTAGAACCACCCCAAGCCGGGTGATCGCTAGCGGCATATTTGCTGTGCAGCCACCCACGCTAATCCCGGGATGATTTTGTAACAAAGAGGTGTCGGATGCAGTATAAATCTACATTCAGGTAAAAGTGAATGTAGGTAGATCTGTCGGGTGACAAGCTCTTCGTTACACAACTTGTTATATTTTGGGTGACAAGTTTCACGTCTTGGTTTGACTCATCAACAGGTCCCAAATAGCGAAATTGAGTGAATTAAAAAATAACTGCAAAAATAGGACAAAGAAAAGAAATGAAAAAATGAAAAAAATTGAGGAAAATAGTAAAACAATTTTTATTCAAAAATTTAAAAAAAAAACCAGAGTCATTCGAAACGACTCGAGCTTGTATTCGCCCGCAGTGGGCTGAAAAAGAAAACTAAAAGGGAAGAAGAAGAAGAAGCGTTTCGTGTTAGCAGAAAACCTTACACTCATTGGTGCAGCTTGGTTTTCTGCCTGCTGCAGACGCTTGAAACAGATCAAAATGATCTCCTCTCATATACACTTAGAATAAATTCTGGGTGTGAATTATTTGAGGCAACTCCTATATTATACCAGGGAGGAAGAAAAACAGATAGAGATTACTCTATAGGATTTTTTACTGGGTTAAACTTATATTTGTTCAAGAAGGAACTTTTTTTAGATTGTCCGGTATATACCAAAAGCTAAAAAATGTTTTTAATTTGCTATTTCATCACACAACCCATTATATTTTGGGTGACAAGTATCAAGTCTTGGTCTGACTCCTCAGCAGGTCCCAAATATCGGAATTGAGTGACTTGAACATTAAATGAAAAAATAAAACAAAGAAAAAAAATGAAAAAATGAAAAAAATTGAGAGAAATAGAAAAAACATTAAAAAAACCAGATTCATTCGAAACGAATCGAACCTGTATTCGCCAGAGGTGGGCTGAAAAAGAAAAATAGAAAGGAAGAAGAAGAAGCGTTTCGTGTTAGCAGAACGCCTTACACTCATCGGTGCGTCTTGGTTTTCTGCCTGCTGCAGACGCTTGAAACAGATCAAATTGATCTAGTCTCATATAAACTTAGAATAAATTCTGGGTGTGAATTATTTGAGGCAAAAAAGAATCCTATATTATACCAAGGACGAAGAAATAAAGATAGAGATTACTCTAAATGATTTTTTACCGGGTTAAACTTACATTTGTTAAAGAAGGAACGTTTTTTGGATTCTCCGGTATATAGAAAAAGATAAAAAATATTTTTAATTTGTTATTTCATCACACAACTCATTATATTTTGGGTGACAAGTTTCAAGTCTTGGTTTGACGCATCAACAGGTCCCAAATATCGGAATTGTTTGACTTGAAAAACAAATGAAAAAATAGAGCAAAGAAAAGAAATGAAAGAATGAAAAAAATCGAACAAAATAGTAAAACAACTTTTAATAAAAAACTTAAAAAAAACCAGAGTCATTCGAAACGAATCGAGCCTGTATTCGCCCGCAGTGGGCTGAAAAAGAAAAATAAAAAGGAATAAGAAGAAGAAGCGTTTCGTGTTAGCAGAAAACCTTACACTCATCGGTGCAGCTTGGTTTTCTGCCTGCTGCAGATGCTTGAAACAGATCAAATTGATCTCCTCTCATATAAACTTAGAATAAATTCTGGGTGTGAATTATATGAGGCAAAAACACTCCTATATTACACCAAGGAGGAAGAAATAAAGATAGAGATTACTCTATATGACTTTTACTGGGTTAAACTTATATTTTTTCACGAAAGAACTTTTTTTGGATTTTCCGGTATAGAGCAAAATCTAAAAAATGTTTTTTTAATTTGTTATTTCATCACACAACTTATTATATTTTGGGTGACAAGTTTCAAGTCTTAGTTTGACTCATCAACAGGTCCCAAATAGCGAAATTGAGTGAGTTGAAAAACAAATGAAAAAATAGGATAAAGAAAAGAAATGAAAAAATAAAAAAAATTGAGAAAATAGAAAAAAAAAAATTTTATTAAAAAAATTAAAAAAACCAGATTCTTTCGAAACGAATCGAACCTGTATTCGCCAGCAGTGGACTGAAAAAGAAAAATAAAAAGGAAGAAGAAGAAGCGTTCCGTGTTAACAGAACACCTTACACTCATCGGTGCAGGTTGGTTTTCTGCCTGCTGCAGACGCTTGAAACAGATCAAATTGATCTCCTCTCATATAAACTCATTATAAACGCTGGGTGTGAATTATATGAGGCAAAAACACTGCTATATTATACCAAGGATGATGAAATAAAGCTAGAGATTGCTCTATTGGACTTTAACCGGGTTAAACTTATATTTGTTCCCGAATGAACTTTTTTTGGATTTTGCGGTATATAGCAAAAGCTAAAAAATGTTTTTAATTTGTTATTTCATCACACAACTTATTATATTTTGGGTGACAAGTTTCAAGTCTTTGTTTGACTCATCAACAGGTCCCAAATAGCGAAATTGAGTGACTTGAAAAACAAATGAAAAAATAGAACAAAGAAAAGACATGAAAAAATAAAAAAAATTGAGAAAATAGAAAAAAAAATTTATTAAAAAAATTAAAAAAACCAGAGTCTTTCGAAACGAATCGAACCTGTATTCGCCAGCAGTGGGCTGAAAAGAAAAATAAAAAGGAAGAAGAAGAAGCGTTTCGTGTTGTTTCGTGGTGCACCTAGGTTTTCTGCCTGCTGCAGACGCTTGAAACAGATCAAATTGATCTTCTCTCATATATACTTAGAATTAATTCTGGGTGTGAATTATTTGCGGCAAAAACACTCCCATATTATACCAAGGAGGAACAAAAAAAGATAAAAATTACTCTATAGGATTTTTTACCGGGTTAAACTTATATTTGTTCAAGAAGGAACTTTCTGTAGATTCTCCGGTATATACCAAAAGCTAAAAAATGTTTTTAATTTGGAATTTCATCACACCATTCATTATATTTTGGGTGACAAGTTTCACGTCTTGGTTTGACTCATCAACAGGTTCCAAATATCGGAATTGAGTGACTTGAAAAACAAACGAAAAAATAGAACAAAAAAAAATGAAAAAATGAAAAAAATTGAGCAAAATAGTAAAACAATTTTTATTCAAAAATTTAAAAAAAAAAAGAGTTATTCGAAACGACTCGAACCTGTATTCACCCGCAGTGGGCTGAAAAAGAAAAATAAAAAGGAAGAAGAAGCGTTTCGTGTTAGCAGAAAACCTTAAGCTCATCGGTGCAGCTTGGTTTTCTGCCACCTGCAGACGCCTTCAAATTGATCTCCTCTAATATAAACTCAGAATTTATCCTGGGTGTGAATTATATGAGACAAAAACATTCCTATATTATACCAAGGAGGAAGAAATAAAGATAGAGATTGCGCTATAGGACTTTTACCGGGTTCAACTTATATTTGTTCACGAACGAACTTTTTTTGCATTTTCCGGTATATAGCAAAAGCTAAAAAATGTTTTTAATTTGTTATTTCTTCACACAGCTGTAGCGAATACCCCCTTACGCTACTTTTGTTTGGCTTCTCTACGTCTGTAGAGAAAACCCCATGATTTCCCAGAGTATATAATTTAATAAAATTTAGCTATTTCCGAGAAGTAGCCCTATGCTACTTCTCCCTATGAGAAAATTCCTGAAAAGTTAAATTTTATATATTTTTGAGGAGTAGCCCTATGCTACTTCTCCATCGTACCAAAATTCCTGGAAGAATAAAAGATAAAATTTATATATTTTCAAGAAGTAGCCCTAAGCTACTTCTTCATATTAGAAAAATCCTGAAAAGATAAAATTTATAAATATTTTCAAGAAAAGATAAAGACATATTTATATATACCCGCATACAAGTCCAGATCTAAATGAAACAACAACAACAGCAGAATATTTTTCAGTCGAAAAATTATAAAATGTGCAAAATGAGCACAAAATACAATTTTTCGTTTAAAACTTACCGCTAGTCAACCACATCAAAGCGACGGAAACGGCAATTCGCCTAGCTGTAACAGATCGCGTGATGCCATCATGCAATGTGTTGCAGCAGGCTTGAAAAAAAGAACAAAAAATTCTGAGAAGAAAAAAGGCGCTCGCTTGCCGGTGGCTGAGTGAAGAACAATGGAATGTAGGGAGACTGCTGGTAGTCGTGAAGTTGCTTTTTGGCGTTGAACGAGAACGGTCGCAGAAAAATTGAGTCGCGATTCCTCTTTATTTAAAATCAGTCTTTATAGTTTTTTTTGCTTTTGTGAACTGAAAGGAAAAATTTTAGTTTATCCATTCTGGTCGTGAATTTTGTTAATTAGAATATTTACCTGTGCAACAGTGATTTTTCCTAAAGATCTTTCTCATAGTGAACGGAAAGAAAAAAATTGTTATTAATGTTGCACATTCATAAATTGTGTTAATTAGATTACTTACCTGTGCGACAGTGCTTTTCATATACATAGATCTTTCTAATAGTGAACTGAAAGAAAATTTTAGAATTAATGCTGCGCATTCATAAATTTATTAATGTTGCGCATTCATGAATTTTATTAATTGGATTGCTTACCTGTGCGACCGTGATTTTTCTTAAAGATCTTTCTAATAATCTTTCTAACAGTGAACTGAAAGAAAAATTTGTTATTCATGTTGCACATTCATAAATTGTGTTAATTAGATTATTTACCTGTGCGACCGTGATTTTCCTAAAGATCTTTCTAATAGTGAACTGAAAGAAAAATGTTGTTATTAAGGTTGCGCATTCAAGAAATTTTATTATTTGAATTATTTACCTGTGCGCCAGTGATTTTCATTTAAATTTTTTTCATATAGATCTTTCTAATAGCGAACTGAAAGAAAATTTTAGAATTAATGTTGCGCATTCGTAAATTTGTATTAATTAGAATATTTACCTGCGACAGTGATTTTCATATAGATCTTTCGATTGGTGAACTGAAAAGAAAATTTTGGTTTGTTAATGTTGTGCACTCATAATTTGTATTAAATGGAATATTTACCTGTGCGACAGTGATTTTCCTAAAGATCCTTCTACTGGTGAACTGAAAGAAAATTCTAGTATTAATGCTGTGCACATATAATTTGCCGTATGTGAAATATTTACCTGTGCGACGGTGAGTCTTATACACCATAGTAGTGGCGAACCTGAGAGAAAATTTGGGGAAAAGTTTCCTTGCACGTAACAAAGATCATTTTGAAATTTTTTTGTGCGTGACGGAAACTTGGATTTATACCGGCGAGGAAGTATCCCTCTGGCAGAAGTTACAGCAAAAACATTTCGCTCTTACATATCCGAAGGAGCAGGGAAGCGAGGAGGTGAACTCAGACTTCAACATAGTCCTGAAGCAACTTGCAGATAGTTGGAAAACCAGTGTCCAACCCTTTTGGTAAAGGAGGAAACCCTGAATATGAGTAAATCAGGTGTTATGTAAGTACATAGCGGACCACAAGGTTAATTCAAATTTTCTCTAAGTATTATTATTTGCTTTGTGTTCTTTTGTTCTTAATTCTACAGTGTTAAAGTCATTTAGTGTACAACTAAGGTTAGGCGTCGATCACAGGGTTCGATAAGTCACATAATAGGAAAGCGCTTATTAGGGCTAGTTGTAAGGATTTTGATCTAGATTAATATTAACCGGAGACCTTGTTTCCTTTAATTTTTATATATACACCGTGTTAATCTTTGTGTGATCGGGTTTCCTCCCTCGTAAGCGATACATATGCCTAGACAACTGCAATAAATAAATTATTTTGATTTGGACTTGATGAAATTGTGAGTTTATTGTTACGCCTTCCCTCTTATTTTGGGTGATTTGGTATGGTCACCTTTGGCCGCCCTTCTCCAAGTTGCTTTCTTCTTTTGTTTACAGGTTGGTAACGGATCCAGCGCGATGGAGTGAGTAGTTCCATAAAGGGGATGGTCGCGGACAGGAGGGAGGTCGTTTCCACACACACACGGCAATAGATGTAAACTACGCTCTAATGGGGCTGAGCATTTTGATACGGCTTTGGAGGCTTAGCCAGGGTGGATGGGGGCGATCGGGCCCATTATTACCCAAAGCCGGGGTCTCACGAACATCGGAGATCCCTCTCAGCTCTCTCACTCTCTCTCAATCGTCCATTTGCCAACGTTGTAAGCTCTCCGGGTGAATTAGCACTTGTTCGGCGTTGCTTAGGTCTTCTATTCTCCTTCTTTTTGCAGCATATAAATAAAATCAATTTTCTTCTATTTAGCCTTTCAGGTTCCACCATGAGAAGGAAGCTTGCATTAGATCTTTTTTTTCTGTCCATCCGTCTGCTGATCAGTTGTGTTGACGATTTTGCACAGCTTAACAAGCATCAAAGGATGTGGGTGGCTAGAACCACCCCAAGCCGGCTGATCGCTAGCGGCATATTTGCTGTGCAGCCACCCACGCTAATCCCGGGATGATTTTGTAACAAAGAGGTGTCGGATGCAGTATAAATCTACATTCAGGTAAAAGTGAATGTAGGTAGATCTGTCGGGTGACAAGCTCTTCGTTACACAACTTGTTATATTTTGGGTGACAAGTTTCACGTCTTGGTTTGACTCATCAACAGGTCCCAAATAGCGAAATTGAGTGAATTGAAAAACAACTGCAAAAATAGGACAAAGAAAAGAAATGAAAAAATGAAAAAAATTGAGGAAAATAGTAAAACAATTTTTATTCAAAAATTTAAAAAAAAACCAGAGTCATTCGAAACGACTCGAGCTTGTATTCGCCCGCAGTGGGCTGAAAAAGAAAACTAAAAGGGAAGAAGAAGAAGAAGCATTTCGTGTTAGCAGAAAACCTTACACTCATTGGTGCAGCTTGGTTTTCTGCTTGCTGCAGACGCTTGAAAGAGATCAAAATGATCTCCTCTCATATACACTTAGAATAAATTCTGGGTGTGAATTATTTGAGGCAACTCCTATATTATACCAGGGAGGAAGAAAAACAGATAGAGATTACTCTATAGGATTTTTTACTGGGTTAAACTTATATTTGTTCAAGAAGGAACTTTTTTTAGATTCTCCGGTATATACCAAAAGCTAAAAAATGTTTTTAATTTGCTATTTCATCACACAACCCATTATATTTTGGGTGACAAGTATCAAGTCTTGGTTTGACTCATCAACAGGTTCCAAATATCGGAATTGAGTGACTTGAAAATTAAATGAAAAAATAAAACAAAGAAAAAAAAATGAAAAAATGAAAAAAATTGAGAGAAATAGAAAAAACATTAAAAAAACCAGATTCATTCGAAACGAATCGAACCTGTATTCGCCCGAGGTGGGCTGAAAAAGAAAAATAGAAAGGAAGAAGAAGAAGCGTTTCGTGTTAGCAGAACGCCTTACACTCATCGGTGCGGCTTGGTTTTCTGCCTGCTGCAGACGCTTGAAACAGATCAAATTGATCTCCTCTCATATAAACTTAGAATAAATTCTGGGTGTGAATTATTTGAGGCAAAAAAGAATCCTATATTATACCAAGGAGGAAGAAATAAAGATAGAGATTACTCTAAATGATTTTTTACCGGGTTAAACTTATATTTGTTAAAGAAGGAACGTTTTTTGGATTCTACGGTATATAGCAAAAGCTAAAAAATATTTTTAATTTGTTATATCATCACACAACTCATTATATTTTGGGTGACAAGTTTCAAGTCTTGGTTTGACGCATCAACAGGTCCCAAATATCGGAATTGTTTGACTTGAAAAACAAATGAAAAAATAGAGCAAAGAAAAGAAATGAAAGAATGAAAAAAATTGAACAAAATAGTAAAACAACTTTTAATAAAAAACTTAAAAAAAACCAGAGTCATTCGAAACGAAACGAGCCTGTATTCGCCCGCAGTGGGCTGAAAAAGAAAAATAAAAAGGAATAAGAAGAAGAAGCGTTTCGTGTTAGCAGAAAACCTTACACTCATCGGTGCAGCTTGGTTTTCTGCCTGCTGCAGATGCTTGAAACAGATCAAATTGATCTCCTCTCATATAAACACTTAGAATAAATTCTGAGTGTGAATTATATGAGGCAAAAACACTCCTATATTACACCAAGGAGGAAGAAATAAAGATAGAGATTACTCTATATGACTTTTACTGGGTTAAACTTATATTTTTTCACGAAAGAACTTTCTTTGGATTTTCCGGTATAGAGCAAAAGCTAAAAAATGTTTTTTTAATTTGTTATTTCATAACACAACTTATTATATTTTGGGTGACAAGTTTCAAGTCTTAGTTTGACTCATCAAATAGCGAAATTGAGTGACTTGAAAAACAAATGAAAAAATAGGATAAAGAAAAGAAATTAAAAAATGAAAAAAATTGAGAAAAATAGAAAAAAAAATTTTATTAAAAAAATTAAAAAAACCAGATTCATTCGAAACGAATCGAACCTGTCTTCGGCAGCAGTGGGCTGAAAAAGAAAAAAAAGGAAGAAAAAGAAGCGTTCCGTGTTATCAGAACACCTTCCACTCATCGGTGCAGGTTGGTTTTCTGCCTGCTGCAGACGCTTGAAACAGATGAAATTGATCTCCTCTCATATAAAATCAGAATAAATTCTGGGTGTGAATTATATGAGGCAAAAACCCTTCTATATTACACTAAGGAGGAAAAAATAAAGATAGAGGTTACTCTATATGATTTTTACTGGGATAAACTTATATTTGTTCACGAAGGACCTTTTTTTTGATTTTCCGGTATAGAGCAAAAGCTAAAAAAGGTTTTTTTTAAATTGTTATTTCTTCACACAACTTATTATATTTTCGGTGACAAGTTTCAAGTCTTGGTTAGACTCATCAACAGGTCCCAAATAGCGAAATTGAGTGACTTGAAAAACAAATGAAAAAATAGGATAAAGAAAAGAAATGAAAAAATAAAAACAATTGAGAAAATAGAAAAAAAAAATTTTATTAAAAAAATTTAAAAAACCAGATTCTTTCGAAACGAATCGAACCTGTATTCGCCAGCAGTGGGCTGAAAAAGAAAAATAAAAAGGAAGAAGAAGAAGCGTTCCGTGTTAACAGAACACCTTACACTCATCGGTGCAGGTTGGTTTTCTGCCTGCTGCAGACGCTTGAAACAGATCAAATTGATCTCCTCTCATATAAACTCATAATAAATGCTGGGTGTGAATTATATGAGGCAAAAACACTCCTATATTATACCAAGGATGATGAAATAAAGCTAGAGATTGCTCTATAGGACTTTTACCGGGTTAAACTTATATTTGTTCTCGAATGAAATTTTTTTGGATTTTGCGGTATATAGCAAAAGCTAAAAAATGTTTTTAATTTGTTATTTCATCACACAACTTATTATATTTTGGGTGACAAGTTTCAAGTCTTTGTTTGACTCATCAACAGGTCCCAAATAGCGAAATTGAGTGACTTGAAAAACAAATGAAAAAATAGAACAAAGAAAAGACATGAAAAAATGAACAAATTGAGAAAAATAGAAAAAAAAATTATAAAAAAAAACCAGATAGATTCGAAACGAATCGAACCTGTATTCGCCCGCACTGGGCTGAAAAAGAAAAATAAAAAGGAAGAAGAAGAAGCGTTTCGTGTTAACAGAACACCTTACACTCATCGGTGCAGGTTGGTTTTCTGCCTGCTGCCGAAACTTGAAACAGATCAAATTGATCTCCTCTCATATAAACTCAGAATAAATTCTGGGTGTGAATTATATGAGGAAAAACACTCCTATATTATACCAAGGAGGAAGAAATAAAGATAGAGATTACTCCATAGGATTTTTTACCGGGTTAAGCTTATATTTGTTCAAGCAGGAACTATTTTTGGATTCTCCGGTATATAGCAAAAGCTAAAAAATGTTTTTTTAATTTGTTATTTCATCACACAACTTATTATATTTTGGGTGACAAGTTTCAAGTCTTAGTTTGACTAATGACTTGAAAAACAAATGAAAAAATAGGATAAAGTAAAGAAATGGAAAAATGAAAAAATGAAAAAATTGAGAAAAATAGAAAAAAAAATTTATTAAAAAAATTAAAAAAACCAGATTCATTCGAAACGAATCGAACCTGTCTTCGCCAGCAGTGGGCTGAAAAAGAAAAAAAAGGAAGAAGAAGAAGCGTTCCGTGTTATCAGAACACCTTACACTGCTGCAGACGCTTGAAACAGATGAAATTGATCTCCTCTCATATAAAATCAGAATAAATTCTGGGTGTGAATTATATGACGCAAAAACCCTTCTATATTACACCAAGGTGGAAAAAATAAAGATAGAGGTTACTCTATATGATTTTTACTGGGATAAACTTATATTTGTTCACGAAGGACCTTTTTTTGGATTTTCCGGTATAGAGCAAAAGCTAAAAAAGGTTTTTTTAATTTGTTATTTCTTCACACAACTTATTATATTTTCGGTGACAAATTTCAAGTCTTAGTTTGACTCATCAACAGGTCCCAAATAGCGAAATTGAGTGACTTAAAATCAAATGAAAAAATAGAACAACGAAAAGAATTGAAAAAATGAAAAAATTTGAGAAAAATAGAAAATAAATTTCTATTAAAAAAATTAAAAAAACCAGATTCATTCCAAACGAATCGAACTTGTATTCGCCCGCAGTGGGCTGAAAAAGAAAAATAAAAAGGAAGAAGAATAAGCGTTTCGTGTGAGCAGAACACCTTACACTCATCGGTGCAGCTTGGTTTTCTGCCTGCTGCAGACGCTTGAAACAGATCAAATTGATCTCCTCTTATAAAAACTTAGAATATATTCTGGGTGTGAATTATTTGAGGCAAAGACACTCCTATATTATGCCAAGGAGGAAGAAATAAAGATAGAGATTACTCTATAGGATTTTTTACCGGATGAAGCTTATATTTGTTCAAGAAGGAACTATTTTTGGATTTTCCGGTATAGAGCTAAAGCTAAAAAATGTTTTTTTAATTTGTTATTTCATCACACAACTTATTATATTTTGGGTGACAAGTTTCAAGTCTTAGTTTGACTCATGACTTGAAAAACAAATGAAAAAATAGGATAAAGAAAAGAAATGAAAAAATGAAAAAAATTGAGAAAAATAGAAAAAAAAATTTATTAAAAAAATTAAAAGAACCAGATTCATTCGAAACGAATCGAACCTGTCTTCGCCAGCAGTGGGCTGAAAAAGAAAAAAAAAGGAAGAAGAAGAAGCGTTCCGTGTTATCAGAGCACCTTACACTCATCGGTGCAGCTTGGTTTTCTGCCTGCTGCAGACGCTTGAAACAGATCAAATCGATCTCCTCTCATATAAACTTAGAATAAATTCTGGGTGTGAATTACTTGAGGCAAAAACTCTCCTATATTATGCCAAGGAGGAAGAAATAAAGATAGAGATTACTCTATAGGACTTTTACCGGGTTAAACTTATATTTGTTCACGAAAGAACATTTTTTGGATTTTCCGGTATAGAGCAAAAGCAAAAAAATGTTTTAATTTGTTATTTCATCACACATCTTATTATATTTTCGGTGATAAGTTTCAAGTCTTGGTTTGACTCATCAACAGGTCCCAAATAGCGAAATTGTATGAATTGAAAAACAACTGCAAATATAGGACAAAGAAAAGAAATGAAAAATGAAAAAAATTTAGCAAAATAGTAAAACAATTTTTATTCAAAAATTTAAAAAAAAAACCAGAGTCATTCGAAACGACTCGAGCCTGTATTCGCCCGCAGTGGGCTGAAAAAGAAAAATAAAAAGGAAGAATAAGAAGAAGCGTTTCGTGCTAGCATAAAACCTTACACTCATCGGTGCAGCTTGGTTTTCTGCCTGCTGCAGACGCTTGAAACAGATCAAATTGATCTCCTCTCATATAAACTTAGAATAAATTCTGGGTGTGAATTATTTGAGGCAAAAACACTCCTATATTATTCTAAGGAGGAAGAAAATAGGATAGAGATTACTCTATAGGATTTTTACTGGGTTAAACTTATATTTGTTCAAAAAGGAACTTTTTTAGATACTCCGGTATATACCAAAAGCTAAAAAATGTTTTTAATTTGCTATTTCATCACACAACCCATTATATTTTGGGTGACAAGTTTCAAGACTTGGTTTGACTCATCAACAGGTTCCTAATATCGGAATTGAGTGAGTTGAAAAACAAATGAAACAAGTGAAAAACTAGAATTGGTGTAAAACCAATTCTTAGGATACCCTAGATGAATGCCCGTATGAAATTTCCTATGGTCACCCATTTGAGCAATTTTGATTTTTTGGATTGCTTTCTCGCATATATTTCTAGAACGGCTCGTAGGACAGAAAAAATGATTATTACCCATTTTATAGGATTTCTTATTCTGAAGAAGTTTTAAGTACAATAAAAATGTCTAGGACTGATCGTTTTCAAAGTATATGTCAACACCAAGAATGAGTTGCCCGATTTAGTCCATTTTTGAAATTTTATTTGCTATTACAATGAAAATACAATGTATGAAATTTCGGCTCTCTATGTCGATGTGTTCTCAGGTAGTGTATAAATATATTAGTGGAAAACGAAATTTTTGTATGGCAACCCCATGAAGGGGTTGCCCGATTTGTCTCCTTTGCGAACTTAATTTTACTTTTTTTGTTTAATGTCCGTGTACAAAATTTCAGCTTTCTAACTAAACGCGTTCTCGAGTTATCGTGCGCACGGACGGACGGACGGACGGACGGACGGACAGACGGACATGCAAAAATCAAAATAACTTTTAATTTTATGCGGGGGTGTCCAATCCATTTTGCTCTACCATCATCATTTCTGTGCGTTACAAACGGAATGACAAACTTAGTACACCCTATAGATTTCATCTAAGGCATAAAAATAGATCAAAGAAAAAAAATGAAAAAATGAAAAAAATTGAACAAAATAGTAAAACAATTTTTATTCAAAAATTTAAAAAAAAAACAGGGTCATTCGAAACGACTCGAGCCTGTATTCGCCCGCAGTGGGCTGAAAAAGAAAAATAAAAACGAAAAAGAAGAAGCGTTTCGTGTTAGCAGAAAACCTTACACTCAGCGGTGCAGCTTGGTTTTCTGCCAGCTGCAGATGCTTGAAAAAGATCAAATTGATCTCCTCTAATATAAACTCAGAATAAATTCTGGGTGTGAATTATATGACGCAAAAACACTCCTATATTATACCAATGAGGAAGAAAAAAAGATAGAGATTACTCTATAGCATTTTTTACCGGGTTAATCTTATATTTGTTCAAGAAGGAACTTTTTTTGGATTTTCCGGTATAGAGCAAAAGCTAAAAAATGTTTTTTTTAATTTGTTATTTCATTACACAACTTATTATATTTTGGATGACAAGTTTCAAGTCTTAGTTTGACTCATCAACAGGTCCCAAATATCGAAATTGAGTGACTTGAAAAACAAATGAACAAATAGGACAAAGAAAAGAAATGAAAAAATTAGAAAAATTGAGAAAAATAGAAAAAAAATTTTATTAGAAAAATTAAAAAAACCACATTCATTCGAAACGAATCGAACCTGTATTCGCCCGCAGTGGGCTGAAAAAGAAAAATAAAAAGGAAGAAGAAGCGTTCCGTGTTTACAGAACCCCTTACACTCATCGGTGCAGCTTGGTTTTCTGCCTGCTGCAGACGCTTGAAACAGATCAAATTAATCTCCTCTCATATAAACTCAGAATAAATTCTGGGTGTGAATTTTATGACGCAAAAACACTCCTATATTATACCAAGGAGGAAGAAATGAAGATAGAGATTACTCTATAGGACTTTTACCGGGTTAAACTTATATTTGTTCAAGAAGGAACTTTTTTTGGATTCACCGGTATATAGCAAAATCTAAACAATATTTTCAATTCGTAATTTCATCACACAACTTATTATATTTTGGGTGACAAGTTTCAAGTCTTGGTTTGACTCATCAAAGGGAAGAAGAAGAAGCGTTTCGTGTTTGTTGAAAACCTTACACTCCTCGGTGCAGCTTGGTTTTCTGCCTGCTGTAAACGCTTGAAGCAGATCAAATTGATCTCCTCTCATATAAACTCAGAATAAATTGTGGGTGTGAATGATATGAGGCAAAAGCACTCCTATATTACACCAAGGAGGAAGAAATAAAGATAGAGATTACCCTATAGGACTTTCACTGGGTTGAACTTATATTTGTTCACGATGGAACTATTTTTGGATTTTCCGGTATAGAGCAAAAGCTAAAAAATGTTTTTAATTTGTTATTTCATCACACAACTTATTATATTTTGGGTGACAAGTTTCAAGTCTTAGTTTGACTCATCAACAGGTCCCAAATAGCGTTGTTATTAAAAAAATTAAACATGTTTAGAAAAACTAGATTCATTGGAAACGAATCGAAAACCTGTATTCGCCCGCAGTGGGCTGAAAAAGAAAAATAAAAAGGAAGAAGAAGAAGAAGCGTTTCGCTTTAGTAGAAAACCTTAAACTCATCGGTGCAGCTTGGTTTTCTGCCTGCTGCAGATGCTTGAAACAGATAAAATTTATCTCCTCTCATATAAACTCGCAATAAATTCTGGGTGTGAATTATAGGAAGAAATAAAGATACATATTACTCTTGAGGACTTTTACCGGGTCAGACTTATATTTGTTCACGAAGGAACTTTTTTGGATTTTCTGGCATAGAGCAAAAGCTAAAAAATGTTTTTAATTTGTTATTTCATCACACAACTCCTTATATTTTGGGTGACAAGTTTCAAGTCTTAGTTTGACTCATCAACAGGTCCCAAATACCGAAATTGAGTGACTTGAAAAACAAATGAAAAAACAGGACAAAGAAAAGAAATGAAAAAATGAATAAAAATTGAGAAAAATAGAAAAAAAAATTTATTAAAAAAATTAAAAACACCAGATTCATTCGAAACGAATCGAACCTGTATTCGCCCGCAGTGGGCTGAAAAAGAAAAATAAAAAGGAAGAAGAAAAAGCGTTTTGTGTTAGCAGAACACCTTACATTCATCGGTGCAGGTTGGTTTTCTGCCTGCTGCAGACGCTTGAAACAGATCAAAATGGACTCCTCTCATATAAACTCAGAATAAATTCTGGGTGTGAATTATTTCAGGCAAAAACACTCCTTTATTATACCAAGGAGGAAGAAATAAAGATAGAGATTACTCTATAGGACTTTTACCGGGTTAAACTTATATTTGCTCACGAACGAACTTTTTTTGCATTTTCCGGTATATAGCAAAAGCTAAAAAATGTTTTTAATTTGTTATTTCATCACACAACTTATTATATTTTGGATGACAAGTTTGAAGGCTTGGTTTGACTCATAAGGAAGAAGAAGAAGCGTTTCGTGTTAGCAGAACACCTTACACTCATTGGTGCAGGCTGGTTTTCTGCCTGCTGCAATCGCTTGAAACAGATCAAATTGATCTCCTCTCATATAAACTCAGAATAATTCTGGGTGTGAATTATTTCAGGCAAAAACACTCCCATATTATACCAAAGATGAAGAAAAAAAGGATAGAGATTACTCTATAGGATTTTTGACCGGGTTAAACTTATATTCGTTCAAGAAGAAACTTTTTTTGGATTTGCCGGTATATAGCAAAAGCTAAAAAATATTTATAATTTGTTATTTCATCACACAACTCATTATATTTTGGGTGACAAGTTTCAAGTCTTGGTTTGGCTCATGAGCAGGTCCCAAATAGCGAAATTAAAGTGACTTGAAAAACAAATGAAAAAATAGAACAAAGAATATAAATGAAATAATGAAATAAATTGAGATAAAAAAACATTTTAGTAAAAAAATTAAACAAATTTAAAAAAACTAGATTCATTCGAAACAAATCGAAAACCTGTATTCGCCCGCAGTGGGCTGAAAAAGAAAAATAAAAAGGAAGAAGAAGAAGCGTTTAGTGTTAGCAGAAAATCAATCAATCATCGATGTAGCTTGGCATTCTGTCTGCTGCACACGCTTGAAACAGGTCAAACTGATCTCCTCTCATATAAACTCAAAATAAATTCAGGGTGTGACATATATGAGGTAAAAACACTCCTTTATTATACCAAGGAGGAAGAAATAGAGATAGAGATTACCCTATAGGATTTTTACCGGGTTAAACTTATATTTGTTCACGAACGAAATTTTTGCATTTTCCGGTATATAGCAAAAGCTAAAAAATGTTTTTAATTTGTTATTTCATCACACAACTTATTATATTTTGGGTGACAAGTTTCAAGTCTTAGTTTGACTCATCAACAGGTCCCAAATAGCGAGATTGAGTGATTTGAAAAACAAATGAAAAAATAGAACAAAGAAAAGACATAAAAAATGAAAAAAATTGATAAAAATAGAAAAAAAAATTTATTAAAAAAATTAAAAAAACCAGATTCATTCGAAACGAATCGAACCTGTATTCACCCGCAGTGGGCTGAAAAAGAAAAATAAATAGGAAGAAGAAGAAGCGTTCCGTGTTAGCAGAACACCTTACACTCATCTGTGCAGCTTGCTTTTCTGCCTGCTGCAGACGCTTGAAACAGATCGAATTGATCTCCTCTCATATAAACTCAGAATAAATTCAGGGTGTGAATTATATAAGGCAAAAACACTCCTATGTTATACCAAGGAGGAAGAAATAGAGATAGAGATTACCCTATAGGATTTTTACCGGGTTAAACTTATATTTGTTCACGAACGAAATTTTTGCATTTTCCGGTATATAGCAAAAGCTAAAAAATGTTTTTAATTTGTTATTTCATCACACAACTTATTATATTTTGGGTGACAAGTTTCAAGTCTTAGTTTGACTCATCAACAGGTCCCAAATAGCGAGATTGAGTGATTTGAAAAACAAATGAAAAAAATAGAACAAAGAAAAGACATAAAAAATGAAAAAAATTGATAAAAATAGAAAAAAAAATTTATTAAAAAAATTAAAAAAACCAGATTCATTCGAAACGAATCGAACCTGTATTCACCCGCAGTGGGCTGAAAAAGAAAAATAAATAGGAAGAAGAAGAAGCGTTTCGTGTTAGCAGAACACCTTACACTCATCTGTGCAGCTTGCTTTTCTGCCTGCTGCAGACGCTTGAAACAGATCGAATTGATCTCCTCTCATATAAACTCAGAATAAATTCAGGGTGTGAATTATATAAGGCAAAAGCACTCCTATGTTATACCAAGGAGGAAGAAATACAGAGAGAGGTTACTCTATAGGACTTTTACCGGGTTAAACTTATATTTGTTCACGAACGAACTTTTTTTGCATTTTCCGGTATATAGCCAAAGCTAAAAAATATTTTTAATTTGTTATTTCATCACACAACTCATTATTTTTTTGGTTACAAGTTTCAAGTCTTGGTTTGACTCGTAGCAGGTCCCAAATAGCGAAATTGAGTGACTTGAAAAGATATGAAAAAATAGAACGGAGAAAAGAAATGAAAAAATAAAAAAAGCAGAGAAAAATAGAAAAAAACATTAAAAAAAACCAGATTCATTCGAAACGAATCGAATCTGTATTCGCCCGCAGTGGGCTGAAAATTAAATATAAAAAGGAAGAAGAAGAAGCGTTTCGTGTTAGCAGAACACCTTACACTCATTGGTGCCGGTTGGTTTTTTTGCCTGCTACAGACGCTTGAAACAGATCAAATTGATCTCCTTTCATATAAACTCAGAGTAAATTCTGGGTGTGAATTATTTCAGGCAAAAACACTCCCATATTATACCAATGAGGAAGACAAAAAGTTGGAGATTACCCTATTGGACTTTTAACGGGTTAAACATATATTTGTTCACGAACGAACTTTTTTGCATTTTCCGGTATATAGCCAAAGCTAAAAAATATTTTTAATTTGTTATTTTATCACACAACTCATTATATTTTGGGTGACAAGTTTCAAGTCTTGGTTTGACTCATCAACAAGCCCCAAATATCGGAATTGAGTGACATAAAAAACAAATGAAAAAATAGAACAACGAAAAGAATAAAAAATGAAAAAAATTGAGAAAAATAGAAAAAAAAATTTATTTAAAAAATTAAAAAAACCAGATTCATTCGAAACGAATCGAACCTGTATTCGCCCGCAGTGGAATAAAAAGGAAGAAGAAGAAGCGTTTCGGGTTAGCAGAACACCTTGCACTCATCTGTCCAGCGTGCTTTTCTGCCTGCTGCAGACGCTTGAAAGAGATCAAAATGATCTCCTCTCATATAAACTCAGAATAATTTCAGGGTGTGAATTATATAAGGCAAAAACACTCCTATATTATACCAAGGAGGAAGAAATAAAGATAGAGATTACTCTATAGGACTTTTACCGGGCTAAACTTATATTTGTTCTCGAACGAACTTTTTTTGCATTTTCCAGTATAGACCAAAAGCTAAAAAATGTTTTTAATTTGTTATTTCATCACACAACTCATTATATTTTGGGTGACAAGTTTCAAGTCTTAGTTTGACTCATCAACAGGTCCCAAAATAGCGAGATTGAGTGACTTGAAAAACAAATGAAAAAATAGGACAAAGAAAAGAAATGAAAAATTGAATAAAAATTGAGAAAAATAGAAAAAAAAATTTATTTAAAAAATTAAAAAAACCAGATTCATTCGTAACGAATCGAACCTGTATTCGCCCGCAGTGGGCTGAAAAACAAAAATAAAAAGGAAGAAGAAGAAGCGCTTCGGGTTAGCAGAACACCTTACACTCATTGGTGCAGGTTGCTTTTCTGCCTGCTGCAGACGCTTGAAACAGATCAAATTGATCTCCTCTCATATAAACTCAGAATAAATTCTGGGTGTGAATTATTTCAGGCAAAAACACTCCCATATTATACCAATGAGGAAGAAAAAAAGATAAAGATTACTCTATAGGATTTTTTAGCGGGATAAACTTGTATTTGTTCAAGAAGAAACTTTTTTTGGATTTGCCGGTATATAGCAAAAGCTAAAAAAAAATTTTTAATTTGTTATTTCATCACACAACTCATTTTATTTCGGGTGACAAGTTTCAAGTCTTGGTTTGACTCATGAGCAGGTCCCAAATAGCGAAATTAAAGTGACTTGAAAAATAAATGAAAAAATAGAACAAAGAAAATACATGAAATAATGAAATAAATTGAGATAAAAAAACATGTTATTAAAAAAATTAAACAAATTTAAAAAAACTATTCATTCGAAACAAATCGAAAACCTGTATTCGCTCGCAGTGGGTTGAAAAAGAAAAATAAAAAGGAAGAAGAAGAAGCGTTTAGTGTTGCAGAAAATCTATCAATCATCGATGTAGTTTGGCTTTCTGCCTGCTGCAGACGCTTGAAACAGATCAAACTGATCTCCTCTCTTATAAACTCAAAATAAATTCAGGGTGTGACTTATATGAGGCAAAAACACTCCTTTATTATACCAAGGAGGAAGAAATAAAGATAGAGATTACTCTATAGGATTTTTACCGGGTTAAACTTATATTTGTTCACGAACGAACTTTTTTTGCATTTTCCGGTATATAGCAAAAGCTAAACAATATTTTTAATTTGTTATTTCATCACACAACTTATTATATTTTGGGTGACATGTTTCAAGTCTTAGTTTGACTCATCAACAGGTCCCAAATAGCGAAATTGAGTGACTTGAAAAACAAATGAAAAAATAGAACGAAGAAAAGAAATGAAAAAATTAAAAAAATAGGGAAAAATAGAAAAAAAAATAAAAAAACCAGATTCATTCGAAACGAATCGAACCTGTATCCGCCCGCAGTGGGCTGAAAAACAAAAATAGAAAGGAAGAAGAAGAAGCGTTTCGGGTTAGCAGAACACCTTGCACTCATCTGTCCAGCTTGCTTTTCTGCCTGTTGCAGACGCTTGAAAGAGATCAAAATGATCTCCTCTCATATAAACTCAGAATAAATTCTGGGTGTGAATTATTTCAGGCAAAAACACTCCTATATTATACCAATGAGGAGAAAAAAAGATAGAGATTACTCTATAGCATTTTTTACCGGTTTAAGCTTATATTTGTTCAAGAAGGTACTTTTTTTGGATTCTCCGGTATATTCCAAAAGCAAAAAAATATTTTTAATTTGTTATTTCATCACACAATTCATTATATTTTGGGTGACAAGTTTCAAGTCTTAGTTTGACTCTTCAACAGGTCCCAAAATAGCGAGATTGAGTGACTTGAAAAACAAATGAAAAAATAGGACAAAGAAAAGAAATGAAAAATTGAATAAAAATTGAGAAAAATAGAAAAAAAAATTTATTTAAAAAATTAAAAAAACCAGATTCATTCGAAACGAATCGAACCTGTATTCGCCCGCAGTGGGCTGAAAAACAAAAATAAAAAGGAAGAAGAAGAAGCGTTTCGGGTTAGCAGAACACCTTACACTCATTGGTGCAGGTTGCTTTTCTGCCTACTGCAGACGCTTGAAACAGATCAAATTGATCTCCTCTCATATAAACTCAGAATAAATTCTGGGTGTGAATTATTTCAGGCAAAAACACTCCCATATTATACCAATGAGGAAGAAAAAAAGATAAAGATTACTCTATAGGATTTTTTAGCGGGATAAACTTGTATTTGTTCAAGAAGAAACTTTTTTTGGATTTGCCGGTATATAGCAAAAGCTAAAAAAAAATTTTTAATTTGTTATTTCATCACACAACTCATTTTATTTCGGGTGACAAGTTTCAAGTCTTGGTTTGACTCATGAGCAGGTCCCAAATAGCGAAATTAAAGTGACTTGAAAAATAAATGAAAAAATAGAACAAAGAAAATACATGAAATAATGAAATAAATTGAGATAAAAAAACATGTTATTAAAAAAATTAAACAAATTTAAAAAAACTATTCATTCGAAACAAATCGAAAACCTGTATTCGCTCGCAGTGGGTTGAAAAAGAAAAATAAAAAGGAAGAAGAAGAAGCGTTTAGTGTTGCAGAAAATCTATCAATCATCGATGTAGTTTGGCTTTCTGCCTGCTGCAGACGCTTGAAACAGATCAAACTGATCTCCTCTCTTATAAACTCAAAATAAATTCAGGGTGTGACTTATATGAGGCAAAAACACTCCTTTATTATACCAAGGAGGAAGAAATAAAGATAGAGATTACTCTATAGGATTTTTACCGGGTTAAACTTATATTTGTTCACGAACGAACTTTTTTTGCATTTTCCGGTATATAGCAAAAGCTAAACAATATTTTTAATTTGTTATTTCATCACACAACTTATTATATTTTGGGTGACATGTTTCAAGTCTTAGTTTGACTCATCAACAGGTCCCAAATAGCGAAATTGAGTGACTTGAAAAACAAATGAAAAAATAGAACGAAGAAAAGAAATGAAAAAATTAAAAAAATAGGGAAAAATAGAAAAAAAAATAAAAAAACCAGATTCATTCGAAACGAATCGAACCTGTATCCGCCCGCAGTGGGCTGAAAAACAAAAATAGAAAGGAAGAAGAAGAAGCGTTTCGGGTTAGCAGAACACCTTGCACTCATCTGTCCAGCTTGCTTTTCTGCCTGCTGCAGACGCTTGAAAGAGATCAAAATGATCTCCTCTCATATAAACTCAGAATAAATTCTGGGTGTGAATTATTTCAGGCAAAAACACTCCTATATTATACCAATGAGGAGAAAAAAAGATAGAGATTACTCTATAGCATTTTTTACCGGTTTAAGCTTATATTTGTTCAAGAAGGTACTTTTTTTGGATTCTCCGGTATATTCCAAAAGCAAAAAAATATTTTTAATTTGTTATTTCATCACACAATTCATTATATTTTGGGTGACAAGTTTCAAGTCTTAGTTTGACTCTTCAACAGGTCCCAAAATAGCGAAATTGAGTGGCTTGAAAAACAAATGAAAAAATAGGACAAAGAAAAGAAATGAAAAATTGAATAAAAATTGCGAAAAATAGAAAAAAAAAATTTATTAAAAAAATTAAAAAAACCAGATTCATTCGAAACGAATCGAATCTGTATTCGACCGCAGTGGGCTAAAAAACAAAAATAGAAAGGAAGAAGAAGAAGCGTTTCGGGTTAGCAGAACACCTTGCACTCATCTGTCCAGCTTGCTTTTCTGCCTGCTGCAGACGCTTGAGAGAGATCAAAATGATCTCCTCTCATATAAACTCAGAATAAATTCAGGGTGTGATTTATATAAGGCAAAAACTCTCCTATATTATACCAATGAGGAAGAAAAAAAAATAGAAATTACTCTATAGCATTTTTTACCGGGTTAAACTTATATTTGTTCAAGAAGGAACTTTTTTTGGATTCTCCGGTATATTCCGAAAGCTAAAAAATATTTTTAATTTGTTAATTCATCAGACAACTCATTATAATTTGGGTGACAAGTTTCAAGTCTTGGTTTGACTCATCAACAAGTCCCAAATATCGGAATTGAGTGACTTAAAAAACAAATGAAAAAATAGAACAACGAAAAAATTGCAAAAAATGAAAACAATTGAGAAAAATAGAAAAAAAATTTCTATTAAAAAAATTAAAAAAAACCAGATTCATTCGAAACGAATCGAACCTGTATTCGCCCGCAGTGGGCTGAAAAAGAAAAATAAAAAGGAAGAAGAAGAAGCGTTTCGTGTTAGCAGAACACCTTACACTCATCTGTCCAGCTTGCTTTTCTGCCTGCTGCAGACGCGTGCAAGAGATCAAAATGATCTCCTCTCTTATAAACTCAGAATAAATTCAGGGTGTGAATTATATAAGGCAAAAACAGTCCTATATTATACCAAGGAGGAAGAAATAAAGATAGAGATTACTGTATAGGACTTTTACCGGGCCAAACTTATATTTGTTCTCGAACGAACTTTTTTTGCATTTTCCAGTATAGAGCAAAAGCTAAAAAATGTTTTTAATTTGTTATTTCATCACACAACTCATTATATTTTGGGTGACAAGTTTCAAGTCTTGGTTTGACTCATAAGCAGGTCCCAAATAGCGAAATTGAGTGACTTGAAAAGAAATGAAAAAATAGAACGAAGAAAAGAAATGAAAAAATAAAAAAAATAGAGAAAAATAGAAAAAAAAATTAAAAAAACCAGATTCATTCGAAACGAATCGAACCTGTATTCGCCCGCAGTGGGCTGAAAAACAAAAATAAAAAGGAAGAAGAAGAAGCGTTTCGGGTTAGCAGAACACCTTGCACTCATCTGTCCAACTTGCTTTTCTGCCTGCTGCAGACGCTTGAAAGAGATCAAATTGATCTCCTCTCATATAAACTCAGAATAAATTCAGGGTGTGAATTATATAAGGCAAAAACAGTCCTATATTATACCAAGGAGGAAGAAATAAAGATAGAGATTAATCTATAGGACTTTTACCGGGCTAAACTTATATTTGTTCTCAAACGAACTTTTTTTGCATTTTCCAGTATAGAGCAAAAGCTAAAAAATGTTTTTAATTTGTTATTTCATCACACAACTCATTATATTTTGGGTGACAAGTTTCAAGTCTTAGTTTGACTCATCAACAGGTCCCAAAATAGCGAAATTGAGTGACTTGAAAAACAAATGAAAAAATAGGACAAAGAAAAGAAATGAAAAATTGAATAAAAATTGAGAAAAATAGAAAAAAAAAATTTATTTAAAAAATTAAAAAAAACCAGATTCATTCGAAACGAATCGAACCTGTATTCGCCCGCAGTGGGCTGAAAAAGAAAAATAAAAAGGAAGAAGAAGAAGCGTTTCGGGTTAGCAGAACACCTTACACTCATTAGTGCAGGTTGCTTTTCTGCCTGCTGCAGACGCTTGAAACAGATCAAATTGATCTCCTCTCATATAAACTCAGAATAAATTCTGGGTGTGAATTATTTCAGACAAAAACACTCCCATATTATACCAATGAGGAAGAAAAAAAGATAGAGATTACTCTATAGGATTTTTTAGCGGGATAAACTTGTATTTGTTCAAGAAGAAACTTTTTTTGGATTTGCCGGTATATAGCAAAAGCTAAAAAATATTTTTAATTTGTTATTTCATCACACAACTCATTATATTTCGGGTGACAAGTTTCAAGTCTTGGTTTGACTCATGAGCAGGTCCCAAATAGCGAAAATAAAGTGACTTGAAAAATAAATGAAAAAATAGAACAATGAAAATACATGAAATAATGAAATAAATTGAGATAAAAATACATGTTATTAAAAAAAATTAAACAAATTTAAAAAAAACTATTCATTCGAAACGAATCGAACCTGTATCCGCCCGCAGTGGGCTGAAAAACAAATATAAAAAGGAAGAAGAAGAAGCGTTTAACGTTAGCAGAACACCTTACACTCATCGGTGCAGCTTGGTTTTCTGCCTGTTGCAGACGCTTGAAAACAGATCAAACTGATCTCCTCTCATATAAACTCAGAATAAATTCTGGCTGTGAATTATATGAGGCAAAAACACTCCTATATTATATCAAGGAGGAAGAAATAAAGATAGAGATTACTCTATAGGACTTTTACCGGGTTAAACTTATATCTGTTCTCCAACGAACTTTTTTCGCATTTTCCGGTATATAGCAAAAGCTAAAAAATGTTTTTAATTTGTTATTTCATCACACAACTTATTATATTTTGGGTGACAAGTTTCAAGTCTTAGTTTGACTCATCAACAGGTCCCAAATAGCGAAATTGAGTGACTTGAAAAACAAATGAAAAAATAGAACAAAGAAACGAAATGAAAAAATGAAAAAAATTGAGAAAAATAGAAAAAAAAATTTATTAAAAAAATTAAAAAAACCAGATTCATTCGAAACGAATCGAACGTGTATTCGCCCGCAGTGGGCTGAAAAAGAAAAATAAAAAGGAAGAAGAAGAAGCGTTTCGTGTTAGCAGAACACCTACATTCATCGGTGCAGGTTGGTTTTCTGCCTGCTGCAGACGCTTGAAACAGATCAAATTGATCTCCCCTCATATAAACTCAGAATAAATTCTGGGTGTGAATTATATGAGGCAAAAATACTCCTATATTATACCAAGGAGGAAGAAATATAGATAGAGATTACTCTATAGGATTTTTTATCGGGTTAAGCTTATATTTGTTCAAGAAGGTATCTTTTTGGATTCTCCGGTATAAAGCAAAAGCTAAAAAATATTTTTAATTTGTTATTTCATTACACAACTTATTATATTTTGGGTGACAAGTTTCAAGTCTTGGTTTCACACATCAAATGGAAGAAGAAGAAGCGTTTCGTGTTAGCAGAAAACCTTACACTCATCGGTGCAGCTTGGTTTTCTGCCTGCTGTAGACGCTTGAAGCAGATCAAATTGATCTCCTCTCATATAAACTCAGAATAAATTTTGTGTGTGAACTATATGACGCAAAAACACTGCTACATTATACCAAGGAGGAATAAATAAAGATAGAGATTACTCTATAGGACTTTTACCGGGTTATACTTATATTTGTTCACGAACGAACTTTTTTTGGATTCTCCGGTATATTCCAATAGCTAAAAAATATTTTTAATTTGTTATTTCATCACACAACTCATTATATTTTGGGTGACAAGTTTCAAGTCTTAGTTTGATTCATCAACAGGTCCCAAAATAGCAAAATTGAATGACTTGAAAAACAAATGAAAAAATTGGAAAAAGAAAAGAAATGAAAAATTGAATAAAAATTGAGAAAAATAGAAAAAAAAATGTATTAAAAAAAACTAAAAAAACCAGATTCATTCGAAACGAATCGAACCTGTATTCGCCCGCAGTGGGCTGAAAAAGAAAAATAAAAAGAAAGAAGAAGAAGCGTTTCGTGTTAGCAGAACACCTTACACTCATTGGTGCAGGTTGGTTTTCTGCCTGCTGCAGACGCTTGAAACAGATCAAATTGATCTCCTCTCATATAAACTCAGAATAAATTCTGGGTGTGAATTATTTCAAGCAAAAACACTCCCATATTATACCAATGAGGAAGAAAAAAAGATAGAGATTACTCTATAGCATTTTTTACCGGGTTAAGCTTATATTTGTTCAAGATGGAACTTTTTTTGGATTCTCCGGTATAAAGCAAAAGCTAAAAAATATTTTTAATTTGTCATTTCATTACACAACTTATTATATTTTGGGTGACAAGTTCAAGTCTCGGTTTGACACATCAAATGGAAGAAGAAGAAGCGTTTCGTGTTCGCAGAAAACCTTACACTCATCGGTGCAGCTTGGTTTTCTGCCTGTTGTAGACGCTTGAAGCAGATCAAATTGATCTCCTCTCATATAAACTCAGAATAAATTCTGTGTGTGAACTATATGACGCAAAATCACTGCTACATTATACCAAGGAGGAATAAATAAAGATAGAGATTACTCTATAGGACTTATACCGGGTTATACTTATATTTGTTCACGAACGAAATTTTTTTTGGTTTCTCCGGTATATTCCAAAAGCTAAAAAATATTTTTAATTTGTTATTTCATCACACAACTCATTATATTTTGGGTGACAAGTTTCAAGTCTTGGTTTGACTCATCAACAAGCCCCAAATTTCGGATTTGAGTGACTTATAAAACAAATGAAAAAATATAGCAAAAACAACAAAAAGAATTGAAAAAATGAAAAAAATTGAGAAAAATAGAAAAAAAATGTCTATTAAAAAAATTTAAAAAACCAGATTCATTCGAAACGAATCGAACCTGCGTTCGCCCGCAGAAATAAAAATAAAATGGAAGAAGAAGAAGCGTTTCGTGTTAGCAGAACACCTACACTCATTGGTGCAGGTTGGTTTTTGCCTGCTGCAGACGCTTGATCTCCTCCCATATAAACTCAGAATAAATTCTGGGTGTGAATTATTTCAAGCAAAAACACTCCCATATTATACCAATGAGGAAGAAAAAAAGATAGAGATTACTCTATAGGATTTTTGACCGGGTTAAGCTTATAGTTGTTCAAGAAGGGACTTTTCTGGATTCTGCGGTATATACCAAAAGCTAAAAAATGATTTTAATTTGTTATTTCAGCACACAACTCATTATATTTTGGGTGACAAGTTTCAAGTCTTAGTTTAACTCATCAACAGGTCCCAAATAGCGAAATTGAGTGACTTTAAAAACAAATGAAAAAATAGAACAAAGAAACGAAATGAAAGAATGAAAAAAATTGAGAAAAATAGAAAAAAAAATTATTAAAAAAATTCAAAAAACCAGATTCATTCGACACGAATCGAACCTGTAGTCACCCGCATTGGGCTGAAAAAGAAAAATAAAAAGGAAGAAGAAGAAGCGTTTCGTGTTAGCAGAACACCTTACATTCATCGGTGCAGGTTGGTTTTCTGCCTGCTGCAGACGCTTGAAACAGATTAAATTGATCTCCCCTCATATAAACTCAGAATAAATTCTGGGTGTGAATTATATGAGGCAAAAAGACTCCTATATTATACCAAGGAGGAAGAAATATAGATAGAGATTACTCTTTAGGATTTTTTACCGGGTTAAGCTTATATGCGTTCAAGAAGGAACTTTTTTTGGATTCTCCGGTATATAGCAAAAGCTAAAAAATATTTTTATTTTGTTATTTCATTACACAGCTTATTATATTTTGGGTGACAAGTTTCAAGTCTTAGTTTAACTCATCAACAGGTCCCAAATAGCGAAATTGAGTGACTTTAAAAACAAATGAAAAAATAGAACAAAGAAACGAAATGAAAGAATGAAAAAAATTGAGAAAAATAGAAAAAAATTATTAAAAAAATTCAAAAAACCAGATTCATTCGACACGAATCGAACCTGTAGTCACCCGCATTGGGCTGAAAAAGAAAAATAAAAAGGAAGAAGAAGAAGCGTTTCGTGTTAGCAGAACACCTTACATTCATCGGTGCAGGTTGGTTTTCTGCCTGCTGCAGACGCTTGAAACAGATTAAATTGATCTCCCTTCATATAAACTCAGAATAAATTCTGGGTGTGAATTATATGAGGCAAAAAGACTCCTATATTATACCAATGAGGAAGAAAAAAAGATAGAGATTACTCTATAGGATTTTTGACCGGGTTAAGCTTATAGTTGTTCAAGAAGGGACTTTTCTGGATTCTGCGGTATATACCAAAAGCTAAAAAATGATTTTAATTTGTTATTTCAGCACACAACTCATTATATTTTGGGTGACAAGTTTCAAGTCTTAGTTTAACTCATCAACAGGTCCCAAAATAGCAAAATTGAGTGACTTGAAAAACAAATGAAAAAATAGGAAAAAGAAAAGAAATGAAAAATTGAATAAAAATTGAGAAAAATAGAAAAAAAAATTTATTAAAAAAATTAAAAATACCAGATTCATTCGAAACGAATCGAACCTGTATTCGCCCGCAGTGGGCTGAAAAAGAAAAAATAAAAAGGAAGAAGAAGCGTTTCGTGTTAGCAGAACACCTTACACTCATTGGTGCAGGTTGGTTTTCTGCCTGCTGGAGACGCTTGAAACAGATCAAATTGATCTCCTCTCATATAAACTCAGAATAAATTCTGGGTGTGAATTATTTCAAGCAAAAACACTCCCATATTATACCAATGAGGAAGAAAAAAAGATAGAGATTACTCTTTGGGAGTTTTGACCGGGTTAAACTTATATTTGTTCAAGAAGGAACTTTTTCTGGATTCTCCGGTATATACCAAAAGCTAAAAAATGTTTTTAATTTGTTATTTCATCACACAACTCATTATATTTTGGGTGACAAGTTTCAAGTCTTGGTTTGACTCATCAACAAGCCCCAAATATCGGAATTGAGTGACATAAAAAACAAATGAAAAAATAGAACAATGAAAAGAATAAAAAATGAAAAAAATTGAGAAAAATAGAAAAAAAAATTTATTTAAAAAATTAAAAAAACCAGATTCATTCGAAACGAATCGAACCTGTATTCGCCCGCAGTGGGCTGAAAACCAAAAATAAAAAGGAAGAAGAAGAAGCGTTTCGGGTTAGCAGAACACCTTACACTCATTGGTGCAGGTTGCTTTTATGCCTGCTGCAGACGCTTGAAACAGATCAAATTGATCTCCTCTCATATAAACTCAGAATAAATTCTGGGTGTGAATTATTTCAGGCAAAAACACTCCCATATTATACCAATGAGGAAGAAAAGAAGATAAAGATTACTCTATAGGATTTTTTAGCGGGATAAACTTGTATTTGTTCAAGAAGAAACTTTTTTTGGATTTGCCGGTATATAGCAAAAGCTAAAAAATATTTTTAATTTGTTATTTCATCACACAACTCATTTTATTTCGGGCGACAAGTTTCAAGTCTTGGTTTGACTCATGAGCAGGTCCCAAATAGCGAAATTAAAGTGACTTGAAAAATAAATGAAAAAATAGAACAAAGAAAATACATGAAATAATGAAATAAATTGAGATAAAAAAACATGTTATTAAAAAAATTAAACAAATTTAAAAAAACTATTCATTCGAAACAAATCGAAAACCTGTATTCGCCCGCAGTGGGTTGAAAAAGAAAAATAAAAAGGAAGAAGAAGAAGCGTTTAGTGTTGCAGAAAATCTATCAATCATCGATGTAGTTTGGCTTTCTGCCTGCTGCAGACGCTTGAAACAGATCAAACTGATCTCCTCTCATATAAACTCAAAATAAATTCAGGGTGTGTCTTATATAAGGCAAAAACACTCCTTTATTATACCAAGGAGGAAGAATTAAAAATAGAGATTACTCTATAGGATTTTTACCGGGTTAAACTTATCTTTGTTCACGAACGAACTTTTTTTGCATTTTCCGGTATATAGCAAAAGCTAAACAATATTTTTAATTTGTTATTTCATCACACAACTTATTATATTTTGGGTGACAAGTTTCAAGTCTTAGTTTGACTCATCAACAGGTCCCTAATAGCGAAATTGAGTGACTTGAAAAACAAATGAAAAAATAGAACGAAGAAAAGAAATGAAAAAATTAAAAAAATAGGGAAAAATAGAAAAAAAAATAAAAAAACCAGATTCATTCGAAACGAATCCAACCTGTATCTGCCCGCAGTGGGCTGAAAAACAAAAATAGAAAGGAAGAAGAAGAAGCGTTTCGGGTTAGCAGAACACCTTGCACTCATCTGTACAGCTTGCTTTTCTGCCTGCTGCAGACGCTTGAAAGAGATCAAAATGATCTCTTCTCATATAAACTCAGAATAAATTCTGGGTGTGAATTATTTCAGGCAAAAACACTCCTATATTATACCAATGAGGAAAAAAAAAGATAGAGATTACTCTATAGCATTTTTTACCGGTTTAAGCTTATATTTGTTCAAGAAGGTACTTTTTTTGGATTCTCCGGTATATTCCAAGAGCAAAAAAATATTTTTAATTTGTAATTTCATCACACAATTCATTATATTTTGGGTGACAAGTTTCAAGTCTTAGTTTGACTCATAAGCAGGTCCCAAATAGCGAAATTGAGTGACTTGAAAAGAAATGAAAAAATAGAACGAAGAAAAGAAATGAAAAAATAAAAAAAATAGAGAAAAATAGAAAAAAAAATTAAAAAAACCAGATTCATTCGAAACGAATCGAACCTGTATTCGCCCGCAGTGGGCTGAAAAACAAAAATAAAAAGGAAGAAGAAGAAGCGTTTCGTGTTAGCAGAACACCTTACACTCATTGGTGCAGGTTGCTTTTATGCCTGCTGCAGACGCTTGAAACAGATCAAATTGATCTCCTCTCATATAAACTCAGAATAAATTCTGGGTGTGAATTATTTCAGGCAAAAACAGTCCTATATTATACCAAGGAGGAAGAAATAAAGTTAGAGATTACTGTATAGGACTTTTACCGGGCCAAACTAATATTTGTTCTCGAACGAACTTTTTTTGCATTTTCCAGTATAGAGCAAAAGCTAAAAAATGTTTTTAATTTGTTATTTCATCACACAACTCATTATATTTTGAGTGACAAGTTTCAAGTCTTGGATTGACTCATAAGCAGGTCCCAAATAGCGAAATTGAGTGACTTGAAAAGAAATGAAAAAATAGAACGAAGAAAAGAAATGAAAAAATAAAAAAAATAGAGAAAAATAGAAAAAAAAATTAAAAAAACCAGATTCATTCGAAACGAATCAAACCTGTATTCACCCGCAGTGGGCTGAAAAAGAAAAATAAAAAGGAAGAAGAAGAAGCGTTTCGTGTTAGCAGAACACCTTGCACTCATCGGTGCAGGTTGGATTTCTGCCTGCTGCAGACGCTTGAAAGAGATCAAACTGATCTCCTCTCATATAAACTCAAAATAAATTCAGGGTGTGACTTATATGAGGCAAAAACACTCCTTTATTATACCAAGGAGGAAGAAATAAAGATAGAGATTACTCTATAGGATTTTTACCGGGTTAAACTTATATTTGTTCACGAACGAACTTTTTTTGGATTCTCCGGTATATTCCAAAAGCTAAAAAATATTTTTAATTTGTTAATTCATCAGACAACTCATTATAATTTGGGTGACAAGTTTCAAGTCTTGGTTTGACTCATCAACAAGCCCCAAATATCCGAATTGAGTGACTTAAAAAACAAATGAAAAAATAGAACAACGAAAAGAATAAAAAATGAAAAAAATTGAGAAAAATAGAAAAAAAAATTTATTTAAAAAATTAAAAAAACCAGATTCATTCGAAACGAATCGAACCTGTATTCGCCCGCAGTGGGCTGAAAAACAAAAATAAAAAGGAAGAAGAAGAAGCGTTTCGGGTTAGCAGAACACCTTGCACTCATCTGTCCAGCTTGCTTTTCTGCCTGCTGCAGACGCTTGAAAGAGATCAAAATGATCTCCTCTCTTATAAACTCAGAATAAATTCAGGGTGTGAATTATATAAGGCAAAAACAGTCCTATATTATACCAAGGAGGAAGAAATAAAGATAGAGATTACTCTATAGGACTTTTACCGGGTCAAACTTATATTTGTTCTCGAACGAACTTTTTTTGCATTTTCCAGTATAGAGCAAAAGCTAAAAAATGTTTTTAATTTGTTATTTCATCACACAACTCATTATATTTTGGGTGACAAGTTTCAAGTCTTAGTTTGACTCATAAGCAGGTCCCAAATAGCGAAATTGAGTGACTTGAAAAGAAATGAAAAAATAGAACGAAGAAAAGAAATGAAAAAATAAAAAAAATAGAGAAAAATAGAAAAAAAAATTAAAAAAACCAGATTCATTCGAAACGAATCAAACCTGTATTCACCCGTAGTGGGCTGAAAAAGAAAAATAAAAAGGAAGAAGAAGAAGCGTTTCGTGTTAGCAGAACACCTTACATTCATCGGTGCAGGTTGGTTTTCTGCCTGCTGCAGACGCTTGAAACAGATTAAATTGATCTCCCCTCATATAAACTCAGAATAAATTCTGGGTGTGAATTATATGAGGCAAAAAGACTCCTATATTATACCAAGGAGGAAGAAATATAGATAGAGATTACTCTTTAGGATTTTTTACCGGGTTAAGCTTATATCTGTTCAAGAAGGAACTTTTTCTGGATTCTCCGGTATATAGCAAAAGCTAAAAAATATTTTTATTTTGTTATTTCATTACACAGCTTATTATATTTTGGGTGACAAGTTTCAAGTCTAGATTTGACTCATCAAATGGAAGAAGAAGAAGCGTTTCTTGATCGCAGAAAACCTTACACTAATCAGTGCAGCTTGGTTTTCTGCCTGATGTAGACGCTTGAAGCAGATCAAATTGATCTCCTCTCATATAACCTCAGAATAAATTCTGTGTGTGAACTATATGACGGAAAAACACTCCTACATTATACCAAGGAGGAATAAATAAAGATAGAGATTACTCTATAGGACTTTTACCGGGTTATACTTATATTTGTTCACGAACGAACTTTTTTTGGATTCTCCGGTATATTCCAAAAGCTAAAAAATATTTTTACTTTGTTATTTCATCACACAACTCATTATATTTTGGGTGACAAGTTTCAAGTCTTAGTTTGACTCATCAACAGGTCCCAAAATAGCAAAATTGAATGACTTGAAAAACAAATGAAAAAATAGGAAAAAGAAAAGAAATGAAAAATTGAATAAAAATTGAGAAAAATAGAAAAAAAAATTTATTAAAAAAATTAAAAAAACCAGATTCATTCGAAACGAATCGAACCTGTATTCGCCCGCAGTGGGCTGAAAAAGAAAAATAAAAATGAAGAAGAAGAAGCGTTTCGTGTTAGCAGAACACCTTACACTCATTGGTGCAGGTTGGTTTTCTGCCTGCTGCAGACGCTTGAAACAGATCAAATTGATCTCCTCTCATATAAACTCAGAATAAATTCTTGGTGTGAATTATTTCAAGCAAAAACACTCCCATATTATACCAATGAGGAAGAAAAAAAGATAGAGATTACTCTATAGGATTTTTGACCGGGTTAAGCTTATAGTTGTTCAAGAAGGGACTTTTCTGGATTCTGCGGTATATACCAAAAGCTAAAAAATGATTTTAATTTGTTATTTCAGCACACAACTCATTATATTTTGGGTGACAAGTTTCAAGTCTTAGTTTGACTCATCAACAGGTCCCAAATAGCGAAATTGAGTGACTTGAAAAACAAATGAAAAAATAGAACAAAGAAACGAAATGAAAGAATGAAAAAAATTGAGAAAAATAGAAAAAAAAATTATTAAAAAAATTCAAAAAACCAGATTCATTCGACACGAATCGAACCTGTATTCGCCCGCAGTGGGCTGAAAAAAAAATAAAAAGGAAGAAGAAGAAGAAGCGTTTCGTGTTAGCAGAACACCTTACACTCATTGGTGCAGGTTGGTTTTCTGCCTGCTGCAGACGCTTGAAGCACATCAAATTGATCTCCTCTCATATAAACTCAAAATAAATTCTGTGTGGGAACTATATGTCGCAAAAACACTCCTATATTATACCAAGGAGGAAGAAATAAAGATAGAGATTACTCTATAGGACTTTTACCGGGTTAAACTTATATTTGTTCTCGAACGAACTTTTTTTGCATTTTCCGGTATAGAGCAAAAGCTAAAAAAGGTTTTTAATTTGTTATTTCATCACACAACTCATTATATTTTGGGTGACAAGTTTCAAGTCTTGGTTTGACTCAAAACCAGGTCCCAAATAGCAAAATTGAGTGACTTGAAAACATATGAAGAAATAGAACGAAGAAAAGGAATGAAAAAATTAAAAAAATAGAGAAAAATAGAAAAAAAAATTAAAAAAACCAGATTCATTCGAAACGAATCGAACCTGTATTCGCCCGCAGTGGGCTGAAAAAAATATATAAAAAGGAAGAAGAAAAAGCGTTTCGTGTTAGCAGAACACCTTACACTCATCGGTGCACCTTGGTTTTCTGCCTGCTGCAGACGCTTGAAACAGATCAAATTTATCTCCCCTCATATAAACTCAGAATAAATTCTGGGTGTGAATTATTTCAAGCAAAAACACTTCCATATTATACCAATGAGGAAGCAAAAAAGATAGAGATTACTCTGTAGGACTTTTGACCGGGTTAAACTTATATTTGTTCAAGAAGGATCTTTTTGTGGATTCTCCGGTATATACCAAAAGCTAAAAAATGTTTTTAATTTGTTATTTCATCACACAACTTATTATATTTTGGGTGACAAGTTTCAAGTCTTAGTTTGACTCATCAACAGGTCCCAAATAGCGAAATTGAGTGACTTGAAAAACAAATAAAAAATAGAACAAAGAAACGAAATGAAAGAATGAAAAAAATTTCAAAAAATAGAAAAAAAAATTTATTAAAACAACCAGATTCATTCGAAACGAATCGAACCTGTATGCGCCCGCAGTGCGCTGAAAAAGAAAAATATAAAGGAAGAAGAAGAAGCGTTTCGTGTTAGCAGAACACCTTACATTCATCGGTGCAGGTTGGTTTTCTGCCTGCTGCAGACGCTTGAAACAGATCAAATTGATCTCCTCTCATATAAACTCAGAATAAATTCTGGGTGTGAATTATTTCAAGCAAAAACACTCCCATATTATACTAATGAGGAAGCAAAAAAGATAGAGATTACACTGTAGGACTTTTGACCGGGTTAAACTTATATTTGTTCAAGAAGGAACTTTTTGTGGATTCTCCGGTATATACCAAAAGCTAAAAAATGTTTTTAATTTGTGATTTCATCACACAACTTATTATATTTTGGGTGACAAGTTTCAAGTCTTAGTTCGACTCACCAACAGGTCCCAAATAGCGAAATTGAGTGACTTGAAAAACAAATAAAAAATAGAACAAAGAAAAGATATGAAAGAATGAAAAAAATTTAAAAAAATAAAAAAAAATTTATTAAAACAACCAGTTTCATTCGAAACGAATCGAACCTGTATGCGCCCGCAGTGCTCTGAAAAAGAAAAATAAAAAGGAAGAAGAAGAAGCGTTTCGTGTTAGCAGAACACCTTACATTCATCGGTGCAGGTTGGTTTTCTGCCTGCTGCAGAAGCTTGAAACAGATCAAATTGATCTCCCCTCATATAAACTCAGAATAAATTCTGGGTGTGAATTATATGAGGCAAAAACACTCCTATATTATACAAGGAGGAAGAAATATAGATAGAGATTACTCTATAGGATTTTTTACCGGGTTAAGCTTATATTTGTTCAAGAAGGAACTTTTTTTGGATTCTCCGGTATATTCCAAATCTAAAAATACTTTTAATTTGTTATTTCATCACACAACTCATTATATTTTGGGTGACAAGTTTCAAGTCTTGGTTTGACTCATCAACAAGCCCCAAATATCGGATTTTAGTGACTTAAAAAGCAAATGAAAAAATAGAACAACGAAAAGAATTGAAAAAATGACAAATATTGAGAAAAATAGAAAAAAAATGTCTATTAAAAAAATTAAAAAAACCAGATTCATTCGAAAAGAATCGAACCTGTATTCGCCCGCAGTGGGCTGAAAAAGAAAAATAAAAAGGAAGAAGAAGAAGCGTTTCGTGTTAGCAGAACAGCTTACACTCATCTGTGCAGCTTGCTTTTCTGCCTGCTGCAGACGCTTGAAACAGATCAAATTGATCTCCTCTCATATAAACTCAGAATAAATTCAGGGTGTGAATTTTATAAGGCAAAAACACTCCTATATTATACCAAGGAGGAAGAAATAAAGATAGAGATTACTCTATAGGACTTTTACCGGGTTAAACTTATATTTGTTCTCGAACGAACTTTTTTTGCATTTTCCGGTATAGAGCAAAAGCTAAAAATTGTTTTTAATTTGTTATTTCATCACACAACTCATTATATTTTGGGTGACTAGTTTCAAGTCTTAGTTTGACTCATCAAAAGGTCACAAAATAACGAAATTGAGTGACTTGAAAAACAAATGAAAAAATAGGACAAAAAAAAAGAAATGAAAAATTGAATAAAAATTGAGAAAAATAGAAAAAAAAATTTATTAAAAAAATTAAAAACACCAGATTCATTCGAAACGAATCGAACCTGTATTCGCTCGGAGAAAGAAAAATAAAAAGGAAGAAGAAGAAGCGTTTCGTGTTAGCAGAACACCTACACTCATTGGTGCAGGTTGGTTTTCTGCCTGCTGCAGACGCTTGATCTCCTCTCATATAAACTCAGAATAAATTCTGGGTGTGAATTATTTCAAGCAAAAACACTCCCATATTATACCAGTGAGGAAGAAAAAAAGATAGAGATTACTCTATAGGAGTTTTGACCGGGTTAAACTTATATTTGTTCAAGAAGGAACTTTTTCTGGATTCTCCGGTATATTACAAAAGCTCAAAAATGTTTTTAATTTGTTATTTCATCACACAACTCATTATATTTTGGGTGACAAGTTTCAAGTCTTAGTTTGACTCACCAACAGGTCCCAAATAGCGAAATTGAGTGACTTGAAAAGCAAATGAAAAAATAGAACAAAGAAGCGAAATGAAAGAATGAAAAAAATTGAGAAAAATAGAAAAAAAAATTTATTAAAAAAACTAAAAAAAACAGATTCATTCGAAAGGAATCAAACCAGTATTCGCCCGCAGTGGGCTGAAAAAGAAAAATAAAAAGGAAGAAGAAGAAGCGTTTCGTGTTAGCAGAACACCTTACACTCATTGGTGCAGGTTAGTTTTCTGCCTGCTGCAGACGCTTGAAACAGATCAAATTGATCTCCTCTCATATAAACTCAGAATAAATTGTGGGTGTGAATTATTTCAAGCAAAAACACTCCCATATTATACCAATGAGGAAGAAAAAAAGATACAGATTACTCTATAGGAGTTTTGACCGGGCTAAACTTATATTTGTTCAAGAAGGAACTTTTTCTGGATTCTCCGGTATATACCAAAAGCTAAAAAATGTTTTTAATTTGTTATTTCATCACACAACTCATTATATTTTGGGTGACAAGTTTCAAGTCTTAGTTTGACTCACCAACAGGTCCCAAATAGCGAAATTGAGTGACTTGAAAAGCAAATGAAAAAATAGAACAAAGAAGCGAAATGAAAAAATGAAAAAAATTGAGAAAAATAGAAAAAAAAAATTTATTAAAAAAACTAAAAAAACCAGATTCATTCGAAAGGAATCGAACCTGTATTCGCCCGCAGTGTGCTGAAAAAGAAAAATAAAAAGGAAGAAGAAGAAGCGTTTCGTGTTAGCAGAACACCTTACATTCATCGGTGCAGGTTGGTTTTCTGCCTGCTGGAGACGCTTGAAACAGATCAAATTGATCTCCTCTCATATAAACTCAGAATAAATTCTGGTTGTGAATTATATGACGCAAAAACACTCCTATATTATACCAAGGGGGAAGAACTAAAGATAGACATTACTCAACAGGATTTTTTAGCGGGATAAACTTATATTTGTTCAAGAAGAAAATTTTTGGATTTGCCGGTATATAGCAAAAGCTAAAAAATATTTTTAATTTGTTATTTCATCACACAAGTCCTTACATTTTGGGTGACAAGTTTCAAGTCTTGGTTTGATTCATGAGCAAGTCCCAAATAGCGAAATTGAGTGACTTGAAAAACAAATGAAAGAATAGAACAAAGAAAAGAAATGAAATAATGAAATAAATTGAAATAAAAAAACATGTTATTAAAAAAATTACACAATTTAAAAAAAACTAGATTCATTCGAAACGAATCGAATACCTGTATTCACCCGCAGTGGGCTGAAAAAGAAAAATAAAAAGGAAGAAGAAGAAGCGTTTCGTGTTAGCAGAACACCTTACATTCATCGGTGCAGGTTGGTTTTCTGCCTGCTGCAGACGCTTGAAACAGATCAAATTGATCTCCTCTCATATAAACTCAGAATAAATTCTGGGTGGGAATTATATGACGCAAAAACACTCCTATATTATACCAAGGAGGAAGAACTAAAGATAGAGATTACTCAATAGGACTTTTACCGGGTTAAACTTATATTTGTTCACGAACGAACATTTTTTGGATTCTCCGATATATTCCAAAAGCTAAAAAATATTTTTAATTTGTTATTTCATCACACAACTCATTATATTTTGGGTGACAAGTTTCAAGTCTTGGTTTGACTCATCAACAAGTCCCAAATATCGGAATTGAGTGACTTAAAAAACAAATGAAAAAATAGAACAACGAAAAGAATTGAAAAAATGAAAAAAATTGAGAAAAATAGAAAAAGAATTTCTATTAAAAAAATTAAAAAAAACCAGATTCATTCGAAACGAATCGAAACCCTGTATTCGCCCGCAGTGGGCTGAAAAAGAAAAATAAAAAGGAAGAAGAAGAAGCGTTTCGTGTTAGCAGAAAATCTTTCAATAATCGATGTAGCTTGGCTTTCTGCCTGCTGCAGACACTTGAAACAGATCAAATTGATCTCCTCTCATATAAACTCAGAATAAATTCTGGGTGTGAATTAGTTCAAGCAAAAACACTCCCATATTATACCAATGAGGAAGAAAAAAAGATAGACATTATCTGTAGGATTTTCTACCGGGTTATACTTATATTTGTTCACGAACGAACTTTTTTTGGATTCTCCGGTATATTCCAAAAGCTAAAAAATATTTTTAATTTGTTATTTCATCACACAACTCATTATATTTTGGGTGACAAGTTTCAAGTCTTAGTTTGACTCATCAACAGGTCCCAAAATAGCGAAATTGAGTGACTTGAAAAACAAATGAAAAAATAGAACAACGAAGCGAAATGAAAAAATGAAAAAAATTGAGAAAAATAGAAAAAAAAAAATTAGTAAAAAAAGTAAAAAAACCAGATTCATTCGAAACGACTGGAACCTGTATTCGCCCGCAGTGGGCTGAAAAAGAAAAAAAAAAGCAAGCAGAAGAAGCGTTTCGTGTTAGCAGAACACCTTACACTCATCTGTGCAGCTTGCTTTTCTGCCTGCTGCAGACGCTTGAAACAGATCAAATTGATCTCCTCTCATATAAACTCAGAATAAATTCTGGGTGTGAATTATATGAGGCAAAACACTCCTATATTATACCAAGGAGGAAGAAATAAAGATAGACATTATCTGTAGGATTTTCTACCGGGTTATACTTATATTTGTTCACGAACGAACTTTTTTTGGATTCTCCGGTATATTCCAAAAGCTAAAAAATATTTTTAATTTGTTATTTCATCACACAACTCATTATATTTTGGGTGACAAGTTTCAAGTCTTAGTTTGACTCATCAACAGGTCCCAAAATAGCAAAATTGAAGGACTTGAAAAACAAATGAAAAAATAGGACAAAGAAAAGAAATGAAAAATTGAATAAAAATTGAGAAAAATAGAAAAAAAAAATTATTAAAAAAATTAAAAAAACCAGATTCATTCGAAACGAATCGAACCTGTATTCGCCCGCAGTTGGCTGAAAAAGAAAAATAAAAAGGAAGAAGAAGAAGCGTTTCGTGTTAGCAGAACACCTTACACTCATCTGTGCAGCTTGCTTTTCTGCCTGCTGCAGACGCTTGAAACAGATCAAATAGATCTCCTCTCTTATAAACTCAGAAGAAATTCTGGGTGTGAATTAGTTCAAGCAAAAACACTCCCATATTATACCAATGAGGAAGAAAAAAAGATAGAGATACCTCTATAGGATTTTTGACCGGGTTAAACTTATATTTTTTCAAGAAGATTCTTTTTCTGGATTCTCCGATATATATCAAAAGCTAAAAAATGTTTTTAGTTTGTTATTTCATCACACAACTCATTATATTTTGGGTGACAAGTTTCAAGTCTTAGTTTGACTCATCAACAGGTCCCAAATAGCGAAATTGAGTGACTTGAAAAACAAATGAAAAAATAGAACAAAAAAGCGACATGAAAGAATGAAAAAAATTGAGAAAAATAGAAAAAAAAATTTATTAAAAAAATTAAAAAAACGAGATTCATTCGAAACGAATCGAACCTGTATTCGCCCGCAGTTGGCTGAAAAAGAAAAATAAAAAGGAAGAAGAAGAAGAAGCGTTTCGTTTTAGCAGAAAACCTTACACTCATCGGTGCAGCTTGGTTTTCTGCCTGCTGTAGACGCTTGAAGCATCTCATATAAACTCAAATTAAAATCTGTGTGGGAACTATATGACGCAAAAACACTCCTATATTATACCAAGGAGGAAGAAATAAAGATAGAGATTACTCTATAGGACTTTTACCGGGTTAAACTTATAATTGTTCTTGAACGAACTTTTTTTGCATTTTCCGGTATAGAGCAAAAGCCAAAAAATGTTTTTAATTTGTTATGTCATCACACAACTCATTATATTTTGGGTGACAAGTTTCAAGTCTTAGTTTGACTCATCAACAGGTCCCAAAATAGCGAAATTGAATGACTTGAAAAACAAATGAAAAAATAGGACAAATAAAAGAAATGAAAAAATGAATAAAAATTGAGCAAAATAGAAAAAAAAAATTTATCAAAAAAATTAAAAAAAACCAGATTCATTCGAAACGAATCGAACCTGTATTCGCCCGCAGTGGGCTGAAAAAGGAAATAAAAAGGAAGAAGAAGAAGCGTTTCGTGTTAGCAGAACACCTTACACTCATTGGTGCAGGTTGGTTTTCTGCCTCCTGCAGACGCTTGAAACAGATCAAATTGATCTCCTCTCATATAAACTCAGAAGAAATTCGGGGTGTGAATTATTTCAAGCAAAAACACTCCCATATTATACCAATGAGGAAGAAAAAAAGATACAGATTACTCTATAGGATTTTTGACCGGGTTAAACTTATATTTGTTCAAAAAGAATCTTTTTCTGGATTCTCCGGTATATACCAAAAGCTAAAAAATGTTTTTAGTTTGTTATTTCATCACACAACTCATTATATTTTGGGTGACAAGTTTCAAGTCTTACTTTGACTCATCAACAGGTCCCAAATAGCGAAATTGAGTGACTTGAAAAACAAATGAAAAAATAGAACAAAGAAGCGACATGAAAGAATGAAAAAAATTGAGAAAAATAGAAAAAAAATTTATTAAAAAAATTAAAAAAACCAGATTCATTCGAAACGAATCGAAACTGTATTCGCCCGCAGTTGGCTGAAAAAGAAAAATAAAAAGGAGGAAGAAGAAGCGTTTCGTGTTAGCAGAACATCTTACACTCATTGGTGCAGGTTGGTTTTCTGCCTGCTGCAGACGCTTGAAACAGATCAAATTGATCTCCTCTCATATAAACTCAGAATAAATTCTGGGTGGGAATTATATGACGCAAAAACACTCCTATATTATACCAAGGAGGAAGAACTAAAGATAGAGATTACTCAATAGGACTTTTACCGGGTTAAACTTATATTTGTTCTCGAACGAACTTTTTTTGCATTCTCCGGTATATTCCAAAAGCTAAAAAATATTTTTATTTGTTATTTCATCACACAACTCATTATATTTTGGGTGATAAGTTCCAAGTCTTGGTTTGACTCATCAACAAGTCCCAAATATCGGAATTGAGTGACTTAAAAAACAAATGAAAAAATAGAACAACGAAAAGAATTGCAAAAATGAAAAAAATTGAGAAAAATAGAAAAAAAATTCTATTAAAAAAATTAATAAAACCAGATTCATTCGAAACGACTCGAACCTGTACTCGCCCGCAGTGGGCTGGAAAAGAAAAAAAAAGGAAGAAGAAGAAGCGTTTCGTGTTAGCAGAACACCTTACACTCATCTGTGCAGCTTGCTTTTCTGCCTGCTGCAGACGCTTGAAACAGATCAAATTGATCTCCTCTCATATAAACTCAGAATAAATTCAGGGTGTGAACTATATAAGGCAAAAACTCTCCTATATTATACCAAGGAGGAAGAAATAAAGATAGAGATTACTCAATAGGACTTTTACCGGGTTAAACTTATATTTGTTCTCGAACGAACTTTTTTTGCATTTTCCGGTATATAGCAAAAGCTAAAAAATGTTTTTAATTTGTTATTTCATCACACAACTTATTATATTTTGGGTGACAAGTTTCAAGTCTTAGTTTGACTCATCAACAGGTCCCAAATAGCGAAATTGAGTGACTTGAAAAACAAATGAGAATATAGAACAAAAAAAAGAAATGAAAAAATTCAAAAAACCAGATTCATTCGAAACGAATCGAACCTGTACTCGCCCGCAGTGGGCTGAAAAAGAAAAATAAAAAGGAAGAAGAAGAAGCGTTTCGGGTTAGCAGAACACCTTACATTCATCGGTGCAGGTTGGTTTTCTGCCTGCTGGAGACGCTTGAAACAAATTGATCTCCTCTCATATAAACTCAGAATAAATTCTGGGTGTGAATTATATGACGCAAAAACACTCCTCTATTATACCAAGGGGGAAGAACTAAAGATAGAGATTACTCAAAAGGATTTTTTAGCGGGATAAACTTATATTTGTTCAAGAAGAAACTTTTTTTGGATTTGCCGGTATATAGCAAAAGCTAAAAAATATTTTTAATTTGTTATTTCATCACACAAGTCCTTACATTTTGGGTGCCAAGTTTCAAGTCTTGGTTTGACTCATGAGCAAGTCCCAAATAGCGAAATTGAGTGACTTGAAAAACAAATGGATAAATAGAACAAAGAAAAGAAATGAAATAATGAAATAAATTGAGATAAAAAAACATGTTATTAAAAAAATTAAACAATTTAAAAAAAACTAGATTCATTCGAAACGAATCGAAAACCTGTATTCACCGCAGTGGGCTGAAAAATAAAAATAAAAAGGAAGAAGAAGAAGCGTTTCGTGTTAGCAGAACACCTTACATTCATCGGTGCAGGTTGGTTTTCTGCCTGCTGCAGACGCTTGAAACAGATCAAATTGATCTCCCCTCATATTAACTCAGAATAAATTCTGGGTGTGAATTATATGAGGCAAAAACACTCCTATATTATAAAAAGGAGGAAGAAATATAGATAGAGATTACTCTATAGGATTTTTGACCGGGTTAAGCTTAAATTTGTTCAAGAAGGAAATTTTTTGGGATTCTCCGGTATATGGCAAAAGCTAAAAAATATTTTTAATTTGTTATTTCATTACACAACTTAGTATATTTTGGGTGACAAGTTTCAAGTCTTGGTTTGACTCATGAAATGGAAGAAGAAGAAGCGTTTCGTGTTCGCAGAAAACCTTGCACTCATTGGTGCAGCTTGGTTTTCTGCCTGCTGTTGACGCTTGAAGCAGATCAAATTGATCTCCTCTCATATAAACTCAGAATAAATTCTGGGTGTGAATTATATGACGCAAAAACACCCCTATATTATACCAAGGGGGAAGAACTAAAGATAGAGATTACTCAATAGGATTTTTTAGCGGGATATACTTATATTTGTTCAAGAAGAAGCTTTTTTTGGATTTGCCGGTATATAGCAAAAGCTAAAAAATATTTTTAATTTGTTATTTCATCACACAAGTCCTTACATTTTGGGTGACAAGTTTCAAGTCTTGGTTTGACTCATGAGCAAGTCCCAAATAGCGAAATTGAATGACTTGAAAAACAAATGAAAAAATAGAACAAAGAAAAGAAATGAAATAATGAAATAAATTGAGATAAAAAAACATGTTATTAAAAAAATTAAACAATTTAAAAAAAACTAGATTCAGTCGAAACGAATCGAAAACCTGTATTCACCCGCAGTGTGCTGAAAAAGAAAAATAAAAAGGAAGAAGAAGAAGCGTTTCCTGTTAGCAGAACACCTTACATTCATCGGTGCAGGTTGGTTTTCTGCCTGCTGCAGACGCTTGAAACAGATCAAATTGATCTCCCCTCATATAAACTCAGAATAAATTCTGGGTGTGAATTATATGAGGCAAAAACACTCCTATATTATAAAAAGGAGGAAGAAATATAGATAGAGATTACTCTATAGGATTTTTGACCGGGTTAAGCTTAAATTTGTTCAAGAAGGAAATTTTTTGGGATTCTCCGGTATATGGCAAAAGCTAAAAAATATTTTTAATTTGTTATTTCATTACACAACTTATTATATTTTGGGTGACAAGTTTCAAGTCTTGGATTGACTCATGAAATGGAAGAAGAAGAAGCGTTTCGTGTTCGCAGAAAACCTTGCACTCATCGGTGCAGCTTGGTTTTCTGCCTGCTGTAGACGCTTGAAGCAGATCAAATTGATCTCCTCTCATATAAACTCAGAATAAATTCTGTTTGTGAATTATATGACGCAAAAACACTCCTACATTATACCAATGAGGAAGAAATAAAGGTAGAATTTACTCTATAGGACTTTTACCGGGTTAATCTTATATTTGTTCACGAACGAACATTTTTTGGATTCTCCGGTATATTCCAAAATCTAAAAAATATTTTTATTTGTTATTTCATCACACAACTCATTATATTTTGGGTGACAAGTTTCAAGTCTTGGTTTGACTCATCAACAAGTCCCAAATATCGGAATTGAGTGACTTAAAAAACAAATGAAAAAATAGAACAACGAAAAGAATTGCAAAAATGAAAAAAATTGAGAAAAATAGAAAAAAATTTCTATTAAAAAAATTAATAAAACCAGATTCATTCGAAACGACTCGAACCTGTACTCGCACGCAGTGGGCTGGAAAAGAAAAAAAAAGGAAGAAGAAGAAGCGTTTCGTGTTAGCAGAACACCTTACACTCATCTGTGCAGCTTGCTTTTCTGCCTGCTGCAGACGCTTGAAACAGATCAAATTGATCTCCTCTCATATAAACTCAGAATAAATTCAGGGTGTGAACTATATAAGGCAAAAACACTCCTATATTATACCAAGGAGGAAGAAATAAAGATAGAGATTACTCTATAGGACTTTTACCGGGTTAAACTTATATTTGTTCTCGAACGAACTTTTTTTGCATTTTCCGGTATAGAGCAAAAGCTAAAAAATGTTTTTAATTTGTTATTTCATTACACAACTTATTATATTTTGGGTGACAAGTTTCAAGTCTTGGTTTGACTCATCAAATGGAACAAGAAGAAGCGTTTCGTGTTCGCAGAAAACCTTACACTCATCGGTGCAGCTTGATTTTCTACCTGCTGTAGACGCTTGATGCAGATCAAATTGATCTCCTCTCATATAAACTCAGAATAAATTCTGTGTGTGAACTATATGACGCAAAAACACTCCTACATTATACCTGTATTCGCCCGCAGAAATAAAAATAAAAAGGAAGAAGAAGAAGCGTTTCGTGTTAGCAGAACACCTTACACTCATTGGTGCAGGTTGGTTTTCTGCCTGCTGCAGACGCTTGAAACAGATCAATTTGATCTCCTCTCATATAAACTCAGAATAAATTCTGGGTGTGAATTATTTCAAGCAAAAACACTCCTATATTATACCAAGGAGGAAGAAATATAGATAGAGATTACTCTATAGGATTTTTTACCGGGTTAAGCTTATATTTGTTCAATAAGGAACTTTTTTTGGATTCTCCGGTATATAGCAAAGCTAAAAAATATTTTTAATTTGTTATTTCATCACACAACTCATTATATTTTGGGTGACAAGTTTCATGTCTTCGTTTGACTCATCAACAAGTCCCAAATATCGGAATTGAGTGACTTAAAAAACAAATGAACAAATGAAAAAATAGAACAACGAAAAGAAGTGAAAAAATGAAAAAAATTGAGAAAAATAGAAAAAAAAATTTATTAAAAAAATTAAAAAAAATCAGATTCATTCGAAACGAATCGAACCTGTATTCGCCCGCAGTGGGCTGAAAAAGAAAAACAAAAAGGAATAAGAAGAAGCGTTTCGTTTTAGCAGAACACCTTACACTCATCTGTGCAGCTTGCTTTTCTACCTGCTGCAGACGCTTGAAACAGATCAAATTGATCCCCTCTAATATAAACTCAGAATAAATTCAGGGTGTGAATTATATAAGGCAAAAACACTCCTATATTATACCAAGGAGGAAGAAATAAAGATAGAGATTACTCTATAGGACTTTTACCGGGTTAAACTTCAATTTGTTCTCGAACGAACTTTTTTTGCATTTTCCGGTACAGAGCAAAAGCTAAAAAAATGTTTTTAATTTGTTATTTCATCACACAACTCATTATATTTTGGGTGACAAGTTTCAAGTCTTGGTTTGACGCATCAAAAGGAAGAAGAAGAAGCTTTTCGTGTTAGCAGAAAACCTTACACTCATCGGTGCAGCTTGGTTTTCTGCCTGCTGTAGACGCTTGAAGCAGATCAAATTGATCTCCTCTCATATAAACTCAGAATAAATTCTGGGTGTGAATTATATGAAGCAAAAACACTCCTATATTATACCAAAGAGGAAGAACTAAAGATAGAGATTATTCAATAGGAATTTTTAGCGGGATAAACTTATATTTGTTCAAGAAGAGAATTTTTTTGGATTTGCCGGTATATAGCAAAAGCTAAAAAATATTTTTAATTTGTTATTTCATCACACAACTCCATATATTTTGGGTGACAAGTTTCAAGTCTTGGTTTTACTCATGAGCAAGTCCCATATGGCGAAATTGAGTGACTTGAAAAACAAATGAAAAAATAGAACAAAGAAAAGGAATGAAATAATGAAATAAACTGAGATAAAAAAACATGTTATTAAAAAAATTTAACAATTTAAAAAAAAACTAGATTCATTCGAAACGAATCGAAAACTTGTATTCGCCCGCAGTGGGCTGAAAAAAAAATAAAACGGAAGAAGAAGAAGCGTTTCGTGTTAGCAGAAAATCTTTCAATCATCGATGTAGCTGGGCTTTCTGCCTGATGCAGACGTTTGAAACAGATCAAGCTGAACTCCACTCATATAAACTCAGAATAAATTCTAGTTGTGAATTATATGAAGCAAAAACACTCCTATATTATAACAAGGAGGCAGAAATAAAGGTAGAGATTACTCTATAGGACTTTTACCGGGTTAATCTTATATTTGTTCTCGATCGAACTTTTTTTGCATTTTCCGGTATATAGCAAAAGCTAAAAAATGTTTTTAATTTGTTATTTCATCTCAAAATTTATTATATTTTGGGTGACAAGTTTCAAGTCTTAGTTTGACTCATCAACAGGTCCCAAATAGCGAAATTGAGTGACTTGAAAAACAAATGAAAAAATAGAACAAAGAAAAGAAATGAAATCATGAAATAAATGGAGATAAAAAAACATGTTATTAAAAAAATTAAACAATTTAAAAAAACTAGATTCATTCGAAACGAATCGAAAACCTGTATTCGCCTGCAGTGGGCTGAAAAAGTAAAATAAAAAGGAAGAAGAAGAAGCGTTTCGTGTTAGCAGAACACCTTACACTCATTGGTGCAGGTTGGTTTTCTGCCTGCTGCAGACGCTTGAAACAGATCAATTTGATCTCCTCTCATATAAACTCAGACTAAATTCTGGGTGTGAATTATATAAGGCAAAAACACTCCTATATTATACCAAGGAGGAAGAAATAAAGATAGAGATTACTCTATAGAACTTTTACCGGGATAAACTTATATTTGTTCTCGAACGAACTTTTTTTGCATTTTCCGGTATAGAGCAAAAGCTAAAAAATGTTTTTAATTTGTTATTTCATCTCACAACTCATTATATTTTGTGTGACAAGTTTCAAGTCTTGGTTTGACTCATCAACAAGTCCCAAATATCGGAATTGAGTGACTTAAAAAACAAAAGAACAAATGAAAAAATAGAACAACGAAAAGAAGTGAAAAAATGAAAAAATTGAGAAAAATAGAAAAAAAAATTTATTAAAAAAATAAATAAAAAACAGATTCATTCGAAACGAATCGAACCTGTATTCGCCCGCAGTGGGCTGAAAAAGAAAAACAAAAAGGAATAAGAAGAAGCGGTTCGTGTTAGCAGAACACCTTACACTCATCTGTGCAGCTTGCTTTTCTACCTGCTGCAGACGCTTGAAACAGATCAAATTGATCCCCTCTAATATAAACTCAGAATAAATTCAGGGTGTGAATTATATAAGGCAAAAACACTCCTATATTATACCAAGGAGGAAGAAATAAAGATAGAGATTACTGTATAGAACTTTTACCGGGCTAAACTTATATTTGTTCTCGAACGAACTTTTTTTGCATTTTCCGGTATAGAGCAAAAGCTAAAAAATGTTTTTAATTTGTTATTTCATCTCACAACTCATTATATTTTGTGTGACAAGTTTCAAGTCTTGTTTTGACTCATCAAAAGGAAGAAGAAGAAGCGTTTCGTGTTAGCAGAAAACCTTACACTCATCGGTGCAGCTTGGTTTTCTGCCTGCTGTAGACGCTTGAAGCAGATCAAATTGATCTCCTCTCATATAAACTCAGAATAAATTCTGGGTGTGAATTATATGAAGCAAAAGCACTCCTATATTATACCAAGGAGGAAGAACTAATGATAGAGATTACTCAATAGAAATTTTTAGCGGGATAAACTTATATTAGTTCAAGAAGAAACTTTTTTTGGATTTGCCGGTATATAGCAAAAGCTAAAAAATATTTTTAATTTGTTATTTCTTCACACAACTCATTATTTTTTGGGTGACAAGTTTCAAGTCATAGTTTGACTCATCAACAGGTCCCAAAATAGGGAAATTGAGTGACTTGAAAAACAAGTGAAAAAATAGGACAAAAAAAGAAATGAAAAAATGAATAAAAATTGAGAAAAATAGAAAAAAAATTTTATTAAAAAAACCAGATTCATTCGAAACAAATCGTACCTGTATTCGCCCGCACTGGGCTGAAAAAGAAAAATAAAAAGGAAGAAGAAGAAGCGTTTCGTGCTAGCAGAACACCTTACACTCATTGGTGCTGGTTGGTTTTCTGCCTGCTGCAGACGCTTGAAACATATCAAATTGATCTCCTCTCATCTAAACTCAGAATAAATTCTGGGTGTGAATTATTTCAGGCAAAAACACTTCCATATTATACCAATGAGGAAGAAAAAAAATAGAGATTACTCTATAGGATTTTTGACCGGGTTAAACTTATATTTGTTCAAGAAGGAACTTTTTCTGGATTCTCCGCTATATACCAAAAGCTAAAAAATGTTTTTAATTTGTTATTTCATCACACAACTTATTATATTTTGGCTGACAAGTTTCAAGTCTTAGTTTGACCCATCAACAGGTCCCAAATAGCGAAATTGAGTGACTTGAAAAACAAATGAAAAAATAGAACAAAGAAAAGAAATGAGAGAATGAAAAAAATTGAGAAAAATAGAAAAAAAAATTTATTAAAAAAATTAAAAAAACCAGATTAACTCGAAACGAATCGAACCTGTATTCGCCCGCAGTGGGCTGAAAAACAAAAACAAAAAGGATTAAGAAGAAGAAGCTTTTCGTGTTAGCAGAACACCTTACACTCATCGGTGCAGGTTGGTTTTCTGCCTGTTGCAGACGCTTGAAACAGATCAAATTGATCTCCTCTCATATAAACTCAGAATAAATTCTGGGTGTGAATTGTTTCATGCAAAAACACTCCTATATTATACCAAGGAGGAAGAACTAAAGATAGAGATTACTCTATAGGATTTTTTTGCGGGATAACCTTATATTTGTTCAAGAAGAAAGTTTTTTGGATTTGCCGGTATATAGCAAAAGCTAAAAAATGTATTTAATTTGTTATTTCATCACACAACTTATTATATTTTGGGTGACAAGTTTCAAGTCTTAGTTTGACTCATCAACAGGTCCCAAATAGCGAAATTGACCGACTTGAAAAACAACTGAAAAAATAGAACAAAGAAAAGAAATGAAAGAATGGAAAAAATTGAGAAAAATAGAAAAAAAATTTTATTAAAAAAATTAAAAAACCAGATTCATTCGAAACGAATCGAACCTGTATTCGCCCGCAGTGGGCTGAAAAAGAAAAACAAAAAGGAATAAGAAGAAGAAGCGTTTCGTGTTAGCAGAACACCTTACACTCATCGGTGCAGCTTGGTTTTCTGCCTGCTGCAGACGCTTGAAACATAACAAATTGATCTCCTCTCATATAAACTCAGAATAAATTCTGGGTGTGAATTATATGACGCAAAAACACTCCTATATTATACCAAGGAGGAAGAACTAAAAATAGAGATTACTCTATAGGATTTCCGACCGGGTTAAACTTATATTTGTTCCAGATGGAACTTTTTTTGGATTCTCCGGTATATAGCCAAAGCTAAAAGATATTTTTAAATCACAACTCATTATATTTTGGGTGATAAGTTTCAAGTCTTGGTTTGACTCATCAACAAGTCCCAAATATCGGAATTGAGTGACTTATAAAACAAATGAAAAAATAGAATAACGGAAAGAATTGAAAAAATTAAAAAAATTGAGAAAAATAGAAAAAAAAATTCTATTAAAAAAATTAAAAAACCAGATTCATTCGAAACGAATCGAATCTGTATTCGCCCGCAGTGCGCTGAACAAGAAAAATAAAAAGGAAGAAGAAGAAGCGTTTCGTGTAAGCAGAACACCTTACACTCATCGGTGCAGGTTGGTTTTCTGCCTGTTGCAGACGCTTGAAACAGATCAAATTGATCTCCTCTCATATAAACTCAGAATAAATTCTGGGTGTGAATTATTTCATGCAAAAACACTCCCATATTATACCAATGAGGAAGAAAAAATGATAGAGATTACTCTATAGGATTTTTGACCGGGTTAAACTTACATTTGTTCAAGAAGGAGCTTTTTCTGGATTCTCCGGTATATACCAAAAGCTAAAAAATATTTTTAATTTGTTATTTCATCACACAACTCATTATATTTTTTGCGACAAGTTTCAAGTCTTAGTTTGACTCATCAACAGGTCCCAAATAGCGAAATTGAGTGACTTGAAAAACAAATGGAAAAATAGAACAAAGAAAAGAAATGAAAGAATGAAAAAAATTGAGAAAAATAGAACACAAAATTTTATTGAAAAAAATAAAAAAAAAAAGATTCATTCGAAACGAATCGAACCTGTATTCGCCCGAAGTAGGCTGAAAAAGAAAAAGAAAAAGGAAGAAGAAGAAGCGTTTCGTGTTAGCAGAACACCTTACACTCATCGGTGCAGGTTGGTTTTCTGCCTGCTGCAGACGCTTGAAACAGATCAAATTGATTTCCTCTCATATAAACTCAGAATAAATTCTGGGTGTGAATTATTTCACGCAAGAACACTCCGATACTATACCAATGAGGAAGAAAAATGATAGAGATTACTCTATAGGATTTTTGACCGGGTTAAACTTATATTTGTTCAAGAAGGAGCTTTTTCTGGATTCTCCGGTATATACCAAAAGCTAAAAAATGTTTTTAATTTGTTATTTCATCACACAACTCATTATATTTTGGGCGACAAGTCTCAAGTCTTAGTTTGACTCATCAACAGGTCCCAAATAGCGAAATTGAGTGACTTGAAAAACAACTGAAAGAATAGAACAAAGAAAAGACATGAAAAAATAAAAAAAATTGAGAAAAATAGAAAAAAAAAATTTATTAAAAAAATTAAAAAAACTAGATTTATTCGAAACGAATCGATGCTGCATTCGCCCGCAGTGGGCTGCAAAAGAAAAAGAAGAAGCGTTTCGTGTTAGCAGAACACCTTACACTCATCGGTGCAGGTTGGTTTTCTGCCTGCTGCAGACACTTGAAACAGACCAAATTGAACTCCTCTCATATAAACTCAGAATAAAATCTGGGTGTGAATTATTTCAAGCAAAAACACTCCTATATTATACCAATGAGGAAGAAATAAAGATAGACATTACTCTGTAGGATTTTTTACAGAGTTAAACTTATATTTGTCCAAGAAGGAACTTTTTTTGGATTCTCCGGTATATAGCAAAGGCTAAAAATGTTTTTAATTTGTTATTCACACAACTCATCATATTTTGGGTGAGAAGTTTCAAGTCTTGGCTTGACTCATAAGCAGGTCCCAAATAGCGAAATTGAGTGACTTGAAAACAAATGAAAAAATAGAATGAAGAAAAGAAATGAAAAAAAATAGAGAAAAATAGAAAAAAAAATTTAAAAAACCAGATTCATTCGAAACGAATCGAACCTCTATTCGCCCGCAGTGGGCTGAAAAAGAAAAATAAAGAGGAAGAAGAAGAAGCGTTTCGTGTTAGCAGAACACCTTACACTCATCGGTGCAGCTTGATTTTCTGCCTGCTGCAGACGCTTGAAACAGATCAAATTGATCTCCTCTCATAAAAACTCAGAATAAATTCTGGGTGTGAATTATTTCAGGCAAAAGCACTCCTATATTAAACCAATGAGGAAGAAAAAAAGATAGAGATTACTCTATAGCATTTTTTACGGGGATAAACTTACATTTGTTCAAGAAGGAACTTTTTTTGGAATCTCCGGGATATTCCAAATGCTAAAAAATATTTTTAATTTGTTATTTCATCACACAACTCAGTATATTTTGGGTGTCAAGATTCAAGTCTTGGTTTGACTCATCAACAAGTACCAAATATCGGAATTGAGTGACTTAAAAAACAAATGAAAAAATAGAACAACGGAAAGAATTGAAAAAATGAAAAAAATTGAGAAAAATAGAAAAAAAATTTCTATTAAAAAAATTAAAAAACCGGATTCGTTCGAAACGAATCGAACCTGTATTCTCCCGCAGTGGGCTGAAAAAGAAAAATAAAATGGAAGAAGAAGAAACGTTTCGTGTTAGCAGAACACCTTACACACATCGGTGCAGGTTGGTTTTCTGCCTGCTGCAGACGCTTGAAGCAGATCAAATTGATCTCCTCTCATATAAACTCAGAATAAATTCAGCGTGTGAAATATATAAGGCAAAAACACTCCTATATTATACCAAGGAGGAAGAAATAAAGATAGAAATTACTCTATAGGACTTTTACCGGGTTAAACTTATATTTGTTCACGAAGGAACTTTTTTTGTATTCTCCGGTATAGAGCAAAAGCTAAAAAATGTTTTTAATTTGTTATTTCTTCACACAACTCATTATTTTTTGGGTGACAAGTTTCAAGTCTTAGTTTGACTCATCAACAGGTCCCAAAATAGGGAAATTGAGTGACTTGAAAAACAAGTGAAAAAATAGGACAAAGAAAAGAAATGAAAAAATGAATGAAAATTGAGAAAAATAGAAAAAAAATTTTATTAAAAAAACCAGATTCATTCGAAACAAATCGAACCTGTATTCGCCCGCAGTGGGCTGAAAAGGAAAAATAAAAAGGAAGAAGAAGAAGCGTTTCATGTTAGCAGAACACCTTACACTCATCGGTGCAGCTTGATTTTCTGCCTGCTGCAGACGCTTGAAACAGATCAAATTGATCTCCTCTCATAAAAACTCAGAATAAAATCTGGGTGTGAATTATTGCAGGCAAAAGCACTCCTATATTATACCAATGAGTAAGAAAAAAAATAGAGATTGCTCTATAGCATTTTTTACCGGGTTAAACATATATTTGTTCAAGAAGGAACTTTTTTTGGAATCTCCGGTATATTCCAAAAGCTAAAAAATATTTTTAATTTGTTATTTCAACACACAACTCAGAATATTTTGGGTGACAAGTTTCAAGTCTTGGTTTGACTCATCAACAAGTACCAAATATCGGAATTGAGTGACTTAAAAAACAAATGAAAAAATAGAACAACGGAAAGAATTGAAAAAATTAAAAAAAATGGAGAAAAATAGAATAAAAATTTCTATTAAAAAAATAAAAAAACCAGATTCATTCGAAACGAATCGAACCGATATTCTCCCGCAGTGGGCTGAAAAACAAAAATAAAATGGAAGAAGAAGAAGTGTTTCGTGTTAGCAGAACAAATTACACACATCGGTGCAGCTTGGTTTTCTGCCTGCTGCAGACGCTTGAAACAGATCAAATTGATCTCCTCTCATATAAACTCAGAATAAATTCAGGGTGTGAAATATATAAGGCAAAAACACTCCTATATTATACCAAGGAGGAAGAAATAAAGATAGAGATTACTCTATAGGTCTTTTACCGGGTTAAACTTATATTTGTTCACGAAGGAACTTTTTTTGTATTCTCCGGTATAGAGCAAAAGCTAAAAAATGTTTTTAATTTGTTATTTCATCACACAACTCATTATATTTTGGGTGACAAGTTCCAAGTCTTGGTTTGACTCATCAACAGGTCCGAAATATCAGAATTGAGTAACTTGAAAAACAAATGAAAAAATAGAACAAAGAAAAGAAATGAAAAAATGCAAAAACTTGGGAAAAATAGAAAAAAAAATTTATTAAATAAATTAAAAAAACCAGATTCATTCGAAACGAATCGAACCTGTATTCGCTCGCAGTGGGCTGAAAAAGAAAAAATAAAAGGAAGAAGAAGAAGCGTTTCGTGTTAGCAGAGCACCTTACACTCATCTGTGCAGCTTGCTTTTCTGCCTGCTGCAGACGCTTGAAACAGATCAAATTTATCTCCTCTCATATAAACTCAGAATAAATTCTGGGTGTGAATTATTTCAGGCAAAAGCACTCCCATATTATACCAATGAGGAAGAAATAAAGATAGACATTACTCTATAGGACTTTTACCGGGTTAAACTTATATTTGTTCAAGAAGGAACTTTTCTGGATTCTCCGGTATATACCAAAAGCTAAAAAATGTTTTTAATTTGTTATTTCATCACACAACTTATTATATTTTTGGTGACAAGTTTTAAGTCTTGGTTTGACTCATCAAATGGAAGAAGAAGAAGCGTGTCGTGTTAGCAGAACAACTTACACTCATCGGTGCAGCTTGGTTTTCTGCCTGCTGCAGACGCTTGAAACATATCAAATTGATCTCCTCTCATATAAACTCAGAATAAATTCTGGGTGTGAATTATTTCATCCAAAAACCCTCCCATATTATACCAATGAGGAAGAAAAAAAAATAGAGATTACTCTATAGGATTTTTGACGCGGTTAAACTTATATTTGTTCAAGAAGGAACTTTTTTTGGATTCTCCGGCATATTCCAAAAGCTAAAAAATGTTTTTAATTTGTTATTTCATCACACAACTCATTATATTTTGGGTGACAAGTTTCAAGCCTTGATTTGACTCATCAACAAGTCCCAAATATCGGAATTGAGTGACTTAAAAACAAATGAAAAAATAGAATAACGGAAAGAATTGAAAAAATTAAAAAAATTGAGAAAAATAGAAAAAAAAAATTCTATTAAAAAAATTAAAAAACCAGATTCATTCGAAACGAATCGAACCTGTATTCGCCCGCAGTGGGCTAAACAAGAAAATAAAAAGGATGAAGAAGAAGCGTTTCGTGTTAGCAGAACACCTTACAATCATCGGTGCAGCTTGGTTTTCTGCCTGCTGCAGACGCTTGAAACAGATCAAATTGATCTCCTCTCATATAAACACAGAATAAATTCTGGGTGTGAATTATTTCAGGCAAAAGCACTCCCATATTATACCAATGAGGAAGAAATATAGATAGACATTACTCTATAGGACTTTTACCGGGTTAAACTTATATTTGTTCACGAACGAACTTTTTTTTTATTTTCTGGTATATAGCAAAAGCTAAAAAATGTTTTTAATTTGTTATTTCATCACACAACTCATTATATTTTGGGTGACAAGTTCCAAGTCTTGTTTTGACTCATCAACAGGTCCCAAATATCAGAATTGAGTGACTTGAAAAACAAATGAAAAAATAGAACAAAGAAAAGAAATGAAAAAATGCAAAATCTTGGGAAAAATAGAAAAAAAAATTTATTAAATAAATTAAAAAAACCAGATTCATTCGAAACGAATCGAACCTGTATTCGCTCGTAGTGGGCTGAAAAAGAAAAAATAAAAGGAAGAAGAAGAAGCGTTTCGTGTTAGCAGAACACCTTACACTCATCTGTGCAGGTTGCTTTTCTGCCTGCTGCAGACACTTGAAACAGATCAAATTGATCTCCTCTCATATAAACTCAGAATAAATTCTGGGTGTGAATTATTTCATGCAAAAACACTCCAATATTATACCAAGGAGGAAGAAATAAAGATAGACATTACTCTATAGGACTTCTACCGGATTAAACTTATATTTGTTAACGAAGGAACTCTTTTTGGATTCTGCCGTATAGAGCAAAAGCTAAAAACTGTTTTTAATTTGTTATTTCTTCGGACAACTCATTATTTTTTGGGTGACAAGTTTCAAGTCTTAGTTTGACTCATCAACAGGTCACAAATTGCGAAATTGAGTGACTTGAAAAACAAATGAAAAAATAGAACAAAGAAAAGAAATGAAAGAATGAAAAAAATTGAGAAAAATAGAAAAAAAATTTTATTAAAAAAAATTAAAAAAACCAGATTCATTCGAAACGAATCGAACCTGTATTCGCCCGCAGTAGGCTGAAAAAGAAAAATAAAAAGGAAGAAGAAGGAAGAAGCGTTTCGTGTTCGCAGAACATCTTACACTCATCGGTGCAGGTTGGTTTTCTGCCTGCTGCAGACGCTTGAAACAGATCAAATTGATCTCCTGTCATATAAACTCAGAATAAATTCTGTGTGTGAACTATATGACGCAAAAACACTCCTATATTATACCAAGGAGGAAGAAATAAAGATAGAGATTACTCTATAGGACTTTTACCGGGTTAAACTTATATTTGTTCACGAACGAACTTTTTTTGCATTTTCCGGTATATACCAAAAGCTAAAAAATGTTTTTAATTTGTTATCTCACACAACTCCAAGTCTTAGTTTGACTCATCAACAGGTCACAAATTGCGAAATTGAGTGACTTGAAAAACAAATGAAAAAATAGAACAAAGAAAAGAAATGAAAGAATGAAAAAAATTGAGAAAAATAGAAAAAAAATTTTATTAAAAAAAATTAAAAAAAAAAGATTCATTCGAAACGAATCGAACCTGTATTCGCCCGCAGTGGGCTGAAAAAGAAAAATTAAAAGGAAGAAGAAGAGTTTCGTGTTAGCAGAAAATCTTTCACCCATCGATTTAGCTTGGTTTTCCGCCTGCTGCAGACGCTTGGAACAGATCAAGCTGATCTCCTCTCATATAAACTCAGAATAAATTCTGGTTGGGAATATTATGAGGCAAAACCCCCTCCTATATTATACCAAGGAGGAAGAAATAAAGATAGTCATTACTCTGTAGGATTTTTTACAGAGTTAAACTTATATTTGTTCAAGAAGGAACTTTTTATGGATTCTCCCGTATATAGCAAAAGCTAAAAAATGTTTTTAATTTGTTATTTCATCACACAACTTATTATATTTTGGGTGACAAGTTTCAAGTCTTAGTTTGACTTGAGGAAGAAATAAAGATAGAGATCACTCTATAGGACTTTTACCGGGTTAAACTTATATTTGTTCACGAACGAACTTTTTTTGCATTTTCCGGTATAAAGCAAAAGCTAAAAAATGTTTTTAATTTGTTATTTCATCACACAACTTATTATATTTTGGGTGACAAGTTTCAAGTCTTAGTTTGACTCATCAACAGGTCCCAAATATCGGAATTGAGTGACTTGAAAAACAAATGAAAAAATAGAACAAAGAAAAGAAATGAAAAAATGAAAAAAATTGAGAAGAATAGAAAAAAAACTTTTATTAAATAAATTAAAAAAACCAGATTCATTCGAAACGAATCGAACCTGTATTCGCCCGCAGTGGGCTGAAAAAGAAAACTAAGACGGAAGAAGAAGAAGAAGAAGCGTTTCGTGTTAGGAGAACACCTTACTCTCATTGGTGTAGGTTGGTTTTCTGCCTGCTGCAGACGCTTGAAACAGATCAAATTGATCTCCTCTCATATAAACTGAGAATAAATTCTGAGTGGGAATTATATGACGCAAAAACACTCCTATATTATACCAAGGAGGAAGAAATAAAGATAGAGATTACTCTATAGGATTTTTTAGCGGGATAAACTTATATTTATTCAAGAAGAAACTTTTTTTGGAATTGCCGGTATATAGCAAAAGCTAAAAAATATTTTTAATTTGTTATTTCATCACACAACTCATTATATTTTGGGTGACAAGTTTCAAGTCTTGGTTTGACTCATGAGCAGGTCCCAAATAGCGAAATTGAGTGACTTGAAAAACAAATGAAAAAATAGAACAAAGAAAAGAAATGAAATAATGAAATAAATTGAGATAAAAAACATGTTATTAAAAAAATTAAACAAATTTAAAAAAAAAATAGATTCATACGAAACGAATCGAAAACCTGTATTCGCCCGCAGTGGGTTGAAAAAGAAAAATAACAAGTGAAAAAGCTAGAATTGGTCTAAGGCCAATTCTTATGATACCCTAGATGAATGTCCGTATGAAATTTCGTATGGGTACCCATTTGAGCAATTTTGATTTTTGCAGTGGTTTTTCGCATATATTTCTAGAACGGTTCGTCGGACAGAAAAAATGATTATAACCAATTTTATAGGATTTCATATTCTGAAGAAGTTTTTAGTACAATAAAAATGTCTTGGACTGATCGTTTTCACAGTATACATAAAAAACCTAATTTTTATATGGCAACACCAAGAATGGGTTGCCCGATTTAGTCCATTTTTGAAATTTTCTTTGCTAGTACAATCGAAACACCACGTACCAAATTTCAGCTCTCTGCAGCGACCCGTTCTCAGGCAGTGTTCAAATATATAACGGAAAACGAAATTTTTGTATGGCAACCCCACGAAGGAGTTGCCCGATTTGTCTCATTTTCGAACCTAATTTTACTTTTTTTTTAAAGTTTGTGTACAAATTTTCAGCTCTCTAAGTGTACGCGTTCTCGAGTTATCGTGCGCACGGACGGACGGACGGACATGCAAAAATCAAAATAACTTTTAATATTATGCGTGGGTGTCCAATCCATTTTGCTCGACCATCATTATTTCGAGGTGTTACAAACGGAATGACAAACTTAGTATACCCCTTTAGATTTCATCTAGGGTATAAAAAGGAAGAAGAAGAAGCGTTTAGTGTTAGCAAAAAATCTATCAATCATTGATGTAGCTTGGCTTTCTGCCTGCAGCAGACTGAAACAGATCAAACTGAGCTCCTCTCATATAAACTCAGAATAAATTCAGGGTGTGAAATATATAAGGCAAAAACACTCCTATATTATACCAAGGTGGAAGAAATAAAGATAGAGATTACTCTATAGGACTTTTAGCGGGTTAAACTAATATTTGTACACGAACGAACTTTTTTTGCATTTTCCGGGATAAAGCAAAAGCTAAAAAATATTTTTAATTCACAACTCATTATATTTTGGGTGACAAGTTTCAAGTCTTGGTTTGACTCATAAGCAGGTCCCTAATAGCGAAATTGAGTGACTTGAAAACCAATGAAAAAATAGAACGAAGAAAAGAAATGATATAATGAAATAAATTGAGATAAAAAAACATGTTATTCAAAAAATTAAACAATTTAAAAAAAACTAGATTCATTCGAAACGAATCGAAAACCTGTATTCGCCCGCAGTGGGCTGAAAAAGAAAAATAAAAAGGAAGAAGAAGAAGCATTTCGTGTTAGCTGAAAATCTTTCAATCATCGATGTAGCTTGGCTTTCTGCCTGCTGCAGACGCTTGAAACAGATCAAACTGATCTCCTCTCATATAAACTAAGAATAAATTCTGGGTGTGAATTATATGAGGCAAAAACACTCCTATATTATACCAATGCGGAAGAAAAAAAGATAGAGATTACTCTATAAGACTTTTAGCGGGTTAACTTATATTTGTTCACGAACGAACTTTTTTTGCATTTTCCGGGATAAAGCAAAAGCTAAAAAATATTTTTAATTCACAACTCATTATATTTTGGGGTGACAAGTTTCAAGTCTTGGTTTGACTCATAAGCAGGTCCCTAATAGCGAAATTGAGTGACTTGAAAACCAATGAAAAAATAGAACGAAGAAAAGAAATGAAAAAATAAAAAATATAGAGAAAAGTGGAAATAAAATTAAAAAACCAGATTCATTCGAAACGAATCGAACCTGTATTCGCCCGCAATGGGCTGTAAAAGAAAAATAAAAAGGAAGACGAAGAAGCGTTTCGTGTTAGCAGAACACCTTACACTCATCGGTGCAGCTTGGTTTTCTGCCTGCTGCAGACGCTTGAAACAGATCAAATTGATCTCCTCTCATGAAAACCCAGAATAAATTCTGGATGTGAATTATTTCAGTCAAAAGCACTCCTATATTATACCAATGAGGAAGAAAAAACGATAGAGATTACTCTATAGCATTTTTTACCGGGTTAAACTTATATTTGTTCAAGAAGGAACTTTTTTGGATTCTCCGGTATATTCCAAAAGCTAAAAAATATTTTTAATTTGTTATTTCATCACACAACTCATTATATTTTGGGTGACAAGTTTCAAGTCTTGGTTTGACTCATCAACAAGTACCAAATATCGGAATTGGGTGATTTAAAAATCAAATGAAAAAATAGGACTACGGAAAGAATTGAAAAAATGAAAAAAATTGAGAAAAATAGAAAAAAAATTAAAAAATCAGATTCATTCGAAACGAATCGAACCTGTATTCGCCCGCAGTGGGCTGAAAAAGAAAAATAAAAAGGAAGACGAAGAAGCGTTTCGTGTTAGCAGAACACGTTACACACATCGGTGCAGCTTGGTTTTCTGCCTGCTGCAGACGCTTGAAACATATAAATTGATCTCCTCTCATATAAACTCAGAATAAATTCTGGGTGTGAATTATTTCAGGCAAAAACACTCCCATATTATACCAATGAGGAAGAAAAAAAGATAGAGATTACTCTATAGGACTTTTAGCGGGTTAAACTTATATTTGTTCACGAACGAAATTTTTTTGCATTTTCCGGTATATACCAAAAGCTTAAAAATATTTTTAATTTATTATTTCATCACACAACTCATTATATTTTGGGTGACAAGTTTCAAGTCTTGGTTTGACTCATCAACAGGTCCCAAATAGCGAAGTTGGAAGACTTGAAAAACAAATGAAAAAATAGAACAAAGAAAAGAAATGAAAGAATGAAAAAAATTGAGAAAAATAGAAAAAAAACTTTTATTAAATAAATTAAAAAAAACAGATTCATTCGAAACGAATCGAACCTGTATTCGCCCGCAGTGGGCTGAAAAAGAAAAATTAAAAGGAAGAATAAGAGTTTCGTGTTTGCAGAAAATCTTTCACTCATCGATGTAGCTTGGATTTCTGCCTGCTGCAGACGCTTGAAACAGATCAAGCTGATCTCCTCTCATATAAAGTCAGAATAAATTCTGGGTGTGAATCTTATGAGGCAAAAACCCTCCTATATTATACCAAGGAGGAAGAAACAAAGATAGACATTACTCTGTAGGATTTTTTACAGAGTTAAACTTATATTTGTTCAAGAAGGATCTTTTTTTGGATTCTCCGGTAAATAGCAAAAGCTAAAAAATGTTTTTAATTTGTTATTTCATCACACAACTTATTATATTTTGGGTGACAAGTTTCAGGTCTTAGTTTGACTCATCAAGAGGTCCCAAATAGCGAAATTGAGTGACTTGAAAAACAAATGAAAAAATAGAACAAAGAAAAGAAATGAAAAAATGAAAAAAATTGAGAAAAATAAAAAAAAACTTTTATTAAAAAAATTAAAAAAACCAGATTCATTCGAAACGAATCGAACCTGTATTCGCCCGCGTTGGGCTGAAAAAGAAAAATAAAAAGGAAGAAGAAGAAGAAGCGTTTCGTGTTAGCAGAACACCTTACACTCATCAGTGCAGGTAGATTTTCTGCCTGCTGTATACGCTTGAAGCAGATTAAATTGATCTCCTCTCATATAAACTCAGAATAAATTCTGGGTGTGAATTATATGACGCAAAAACACTCCTATATTATACCAAGGAGGAGGAAATAAAGATAGAGATTACTCTATAGGACTTTTACCGGGTTAAACTTATTTTTGTTCAAGAAGGAACTTTTTTTGGATTCTCCAGTATATAGCAAAAGCTAAAAAATATTTTCAATTCGTAATTTCATCACACAACTTATTATATTGTCGGTGACAAGTTTCAAGTCTTGGTTTGACTCATCAAAGGGAAGAAGAAGAAGCGTTTCGTTTTAGCAGAAAACCTTACACTCATCGGTGCAGCTTGGTTTTCTGCCTGCTGTAGGCGCTTGAAGCAGATCAAATTGATCTCCTCACATATAAACTCAGAATAAATTCTGGGAGTGAATTATATGACGCAAAAACACTCCTATATTATACCAAGGAGGAAGAAATAACGATAGAGAATACTCTATAGCACTTTTACCGGGTTAAACTTATATTTGTTCACGAAGGAACTTTTTTTGCATTTTCCGATATATAGCAAAAGCTAAAAAATGTTTTTAATTTATTATTTCATCACACAACTTATTATATTTTGGGTGACAAGTTTCAAGTCTTAGTTTGACTCATCACCAGGTCTCAAATAGCGAAATTGAGTGACTTGAAAAATAAATTAAAAAATAGCACAAAGAAAAGAAATGAAAGAATGAAAAAAATTGAGAAAAATAGAAAAAAAACTTTTATTAAATAAATTAAAAAAACCAGAATCATTCGAAGCGAATCGAACCTGTATTCGCCCGCAGTTGGCTGAAAAAGAAAAATTAAAAGGAAGAAGAAGAAGAAGAGTTTCGTGTTAGCAGAAAATCTTCCACTCATCGATGTAGCTTGGATTTCTGCCTGCTGCAGACGCTTGAAACAGATCAAGCTGATCTCCACTCATATAAACTCAGAATAAATTCTGGGTGTGAATTATTTCAGGCAAAAACACTCCCATATTATACCAATGAGGAAGAAATAAAGATAGAGATTACTCTGTAGGACTTTTACCGGGTTAAACTCATATTTGTTCAAGAAGGAAGTTTTTTTGGATTCTCCGGTATATAGCAAAAGCTGAAAAATATTTTCAATTCGTAATTTCATCACACAACTTATTATATTTTGGGTGACAAGTTTCAAAACTTGGTTTGACTCATCAAAGGGAAGAAGAAGAAGTGTTTCGTGTTAGCAGAAAGCCTTACACTCATCGGTGCAGCTTGGTTTTCTGCCTGCTGTAGACGCTTGAAGCAGATCAAATTGATCTCCTCTCATATAAACTCAGAATAAATTCTGGGTGTGAATTATATGACGAAAAAACACTCCTATATTATACCAAGGAGGAAGAAATAAAGATAGAGATTACTCTATAGGACTTTTACCGGGTTAAAATTATATTTGTTTACAAACGAACTTTTTTTGCATTTTCCGGTATATGGCTACAGCTAAAAAATGTTTTTAATTTGTTATTTCATCACACAACTTATTATATTTTGGGTGACAAGTTTCAAGTCTAAGTTTGACTCATCAACAGGTCCCAAATAGCGAAATTGAATGACTTGAAAAACAAATGAAAAAATAGCACAAAGAAAAGAAATGAAAAAATGAAAAAAATTGAGAAAAATAGAAAAAACACATTTTTTATAAAAATTAATAGAACCAGTTTCATTCGAAACGAATCGAACCTGTATTCGCCCGCACTGGGCTGAAAAAAAAATAAAAAGGAAGAAGAAGAAGCGTTTCGTGTTTGCTGAAAACCGTACAATCATCGGTGCAGCTTGGTTTTCTGCCTGCTGTAGACGCTTGAAGCAGATCAAATTGATCTCCTCTCATATAAACTCAGAATAAATTCTGGGTGTGAATTATATGACGCAAAAACACTCCTATATTATACCAAGGAGGAAGAAATAAAAATAGAGATTACTCTGTAGGACTTTTACCGGGTTAAACTTATATTTGTTTACGAACGAACTTTTTTTGCATTTTCCGGTATATAGCTAAAGCTAAAAAAAGTTTTTAATTTGTTATTTCATCACACAACTCATTATATTTTGGGTGGCAAGTTTCAAGTCTTAGTTTGACTCATCAACAGGTCCGAAATAGCGAAATTGAGTGACTTGAAAAACAAATGAAAAAATAGAACAAAGAAAAGAAATGAAAGAATGAAAAAAATTGAGAAAAATAGAAAAAAAGTTTTATTAAAAAAATTAAAAAAACCAGATTCATTCGAAAGGGATCGAACCTGTATTCGCCCGCAGTGGGCTAAAAAAGAAAAACAAAAAGGAATAAGAAGAAGAAGAAGCGTTTCGTGTTAGCAGGACACCTTACACTCATCGGTGCAGGTAGGTTTTCTGCCTGCTGTATACACTTGAAGCAGATCAAATTGATCTCCTCTCATATAAACTCAGAATAAATTCTGGGTGTGAATTATATGACGCAAAAACACTCCTATATTATACCTAGGAGGAGGAAATAAAAATAGAGATTACTCTATAGGACTTTTACCGGGTTAAACTTATATTTGTTCAAGAAGGAACTTTTTTTGAATTCTTCGGGATATAGCAAAATCTAACAAATATTTTCAATTCGTTATTTCATCACACAACTTATTATATTTTTTGGGTGACAAGTTTCAAGTCTTGGTTTGACTCATCAAAGGAAAGAAGAAGAAGTGTTTCGTGTTAGCAGAAAACCTTACACTCATCGGTGCAGATTGTTTTTCTGCCTGCTGTAGACGCTTAAAGCAGATCAAATTGATCTCCTCTCATATTAACTCAGAATAAATTCTTGGTGTGAATCATATGACGCAAAAACACTCCTATATTATACCAAGGAGGAAGAACTAAAAATAGAGTTTACTCTATAGGATTTTTTACCTGGATAAACTTATATTTTTTCAAGAAAAATCTTTTTTTGGATATGCCGGTATATAGGAAAAACTATAATATATTTTTAATTTGTTATTTCATCACACAACTCATTATATTTTGGGTGACAAGTTTCAAGTCTTAGTTTGACTCATCAACAGGTCCCAAATAGAGAAATTGAGTGACTTAAAAAACAAATGAAAAAATAGAACAAAGAAAAGAAATGAAAGAATGAAAAAATTTAGAAAAATAGAAAAAAATGTTATTAAAAAAATTAAAAAACCAAATTCATTCGAAACGAATCGAACCTGTATTCGCCCGCAGTGGGCTGAAAAAGAAAAATAAGACGGAAGAAGAAGAAGCGTTTCGTGTTAGGAGAACACCTTACTCTCATTGGTGTAGGTTGGTTTTCTGCCTGCTGCAGACGCTTGAAACAGATCAAATTGATCTCCTCTCATAAAAACTCAGAATAAATTCTGGGTGTGAATTATATGACGCAAAAACACTCCTATATTATACCAAGGAGGAAGAAATAAAGATAGAGATTTCTCTATAGGACTTTTACCGGGTTAAACTTATATTTGTTCAAGAAGGAACTTTTTTTGGATTCTCCGGTATATACCAAAAGCTAAAAAATGTGTTTAATTTGTTATTTCTTCACACAACTCATTATATTTTGGGTGACAAGTTTCAAGTCTTAGTTTGACTCATCAACAGGTCCCAAATAGAGAAATTGAGTGACTTGAAAAACAAATGAAAAAATAGAACAAAGAAAAGAAATGAAAGAATGAAAAAAATTTAGAAAAATAGAAAAAAATGTTATAAAAAAAATTAAAAAACCAAATTCATTCGAACGAATCGAACCTGTATTCGCCCGCAGTGGGCTGAAAAAGAAAAATTAAAAGGAAGAAGAAGAAGAAGAGTTTCGTGTTAGCAGAAAATCTTTCACTCATCGATGTAGCTTGGTTTTCTGCCCGCTGCAGACGCTTGAAACAGATCAAATTGATCTCCTCTCATATAAACTCAGAATAAATTCTGGGTGTGAATTATATGACGCAAAAACACTCCTATATTATACCAAGGAGGAAGAAATGAAGATAGAGATTACTCTATAGGACTTTTACCGGGTTAAACTTATATTTGTTCAAGAAGGAACTTTTTTTGGATTCACCGGTATATAGCAAAATCTAAACAATATTTTCAATTCGTAATTTCATCACACAACTTATTATATTTTGGGTGACAAGTTTCAAGTCTTGGTTTGACTCATCAAAGGGAAGAAGAAGAAGCGTTTCGTGTTTGTTTAAAACCTTACACTCCTCGGTGCAGCTTGGTTTTCTGCCTGCTGTAAACGCTTGAAGCAGATCAAATTGATCTCCTCTCATATAAACTCAGAATAAATTCTTGGTGTGAATTATATGACGCAAAAACACTCCTATATTATACCAAGGAGGAAGAAATAAAGATAGAGATAACTCTGTAGGACTTTTACCGGGTTAAACTTATATTTGTTTACGAACGAACTTTTTTTGCATTTTCCGGTATATAGCTAAAGCTAAAAAAAGTTTTTAATTTGTTATTTCATCACACAACTCATTATATTTTGGGTGACAAGTTTCAAGTCTTAGTTTGACTCATCAACAGGTCCCAAATAGAGAAATTGAGTGACTTGAAAAACAAATGAAGAAATAGAACAAAGAAAAGAAATGAAAGAATGAAAAAAATTTGGAAAAATAGAAAAAAAATGTTATTAAAAAAATAAAAAAACCAGATTCATTCGAAACGAATCGAACCTGTATTCGCCCGCAGTGGGCTAAAAAAGAAAAACAAAAAGGAATAAGAAGAAGAAGAAGCGTTTCGTGTTAGCAGAACACCTTACTCTCATTGGTGCAAGTTGGTTTTCTACCTGCTGTAAACGCTTGAAACAGATCAAATTGATCTCCTCTCATATAAACTCAGAATAAATTCTGGGTGTGAATTATATGACGCAAAAACACTCCTATATTATACCAAGGAGGAAGAAAATAGATAGAGATTACTCTATAGGATTTTTGACCGGGTTAAACTTATATTTTTTCAAGAAGGAACTTTTTCTGGATTCTCCGGTATATACCAAAAGCTAAAAAATGTTTTTAAATTGTTATTTCATCACACAACTCATTATATTTTGGGTGACAAGTTTCAAGTCTTAGTTTGACTCATCAACAGGTCCCAAATAGAGAAATTGAGTGACTTGAAAAACAAATGAAAAAATAGAACAAAGAAAAGAAATGAAAGAATGAAAAAAATTTAGAAAAATAGAAAAAAATGTTATTAAAAAAATTAAAAAAAACCAGATTCATTCGAACGAATCGAACCTGTATTCGCCGGCAGTGGGCTGAAAAAGAAAAATTAAAAGGAAGAAGAAGAAGCCTTTCGTGTTAGCAGAACACCTTACACTCATCTGTGCAGGTTGGTTTTCTGCCTGCTGCAGACGCTTGAAACAGATCAAATTGATCTCCTCTCATATAAACCAGGAATAAATACTGGGTGTGAATTATATGACGCAAAAACACTCCTATATTATACCAAGGAGGAAGAAATAAAGATAGAGATTTCTCTATAGGACTTTTACCGGGTTAAACTTATATTTGTTTAAGAAGGAACTTTTTTTGGATTCTCCGGTATATACCAAAAGCTAAAAAATGTTTTTAATTTGTTATTTCATCACACAACTCATTATATTTTGGGTGACAATTTTCAAGTCTTAGTTTGACTCATCAACAGGTCCCAAATAGCGAAGTTGAGTGACTTGAAAAACAAATGAAAAAATAGAACAAAAAGAAAAGAAATCAAATAATGAAAAAAATTGAGAAAAATAGAAAAAAAAACTTTTATTAAATAAATTAAAAAAACCAGATTCATTCGAAACGAATCGAACCTGTATTCGCCCGCAGTGGGCTGAAAAAGAAAAATTAAAAGGAAGAAGAAGAAGAAGAGTTTCGTGTTAGCAGAAAATCTTTCACTCATCGATGTAGCTTGGTTTTCTGCCTGCTGCAGACGCTTGAAACAGATCAAGCTGATCTCCTCTCATATAAACTCAGAAAAAATTCTGGGTGTGAATTTTATGAGGCAAAAACCCTCCTATATTATACCAAGAAGGAAGAAATAAAGATAGACATTACTCTGTAGGATTTTTTACAGAGTTAAACTTATATTTGTTCAAGAAGGATCTTTTTTTGGATTCTCCGGTAAATAGCAAAAGCTAAAAAATGTTTTTAATTTGTTATTTCATCACACAACTCATTATATTTTGGGTGACAAGTTTCAGATCTTAGTTTGACTCATCAACAGGTCCCAAATAGCAAAATTGAGTGACTTGAAAAACAAATGAAAAAATAGCACAAAGAAAAGAAATGAAAAGATGAAAAAAATTGAGAAAAAAAAAAAACATTTTTTATAAAAATGAATAGAACCAGATTCATTCGAAACGAATCGAACCTGTATTCGCCCGCAGTGGGCTGAAAAAGAAAAATAAAAAGGAAGAAGAAGAAGCGTTTCGTGTTAGCAGAACACCTTACACTCATCGGTGCAGGTAGGTTTTCTGCCTGTTGTATACGCTTGAAGCAGATCAAATTGATCTCCTCTCATATAAACTCAGAGTAAATTCTGGGTGTGAAATATATGAGGCAAAAACACTCCTATATTATACCAAGGAGGAAGAAATAAAGATAGAGATTACTCTGTAGGACTTTTACCGGGTTAAACTCATATTTGTTCAAGAGGGAACTTTTTTTGGATTCTCCGGTATATAGCAAAAGCTGAAAAATATTTTCAATTCGTAATTTCATCACACAACTTATTATATTTTGGGTGATAAGTTTCAAGCCTTGGTTTGACTCATCAAAGGGAAGAAGAAGAAGCGTTTCGTGTTAGAATAAAGCCTTTCACTCATCGATGTAGCTTGGTTTTCTGCCTGCTGCAGACGCTTGAAACAGATCAAGCTGATCTCCTCTCATATAAACTCAGAATAAATTCTGGGTGTGAATATTATGAGGCAAAAGCCCTCCTATATTATACCAAGGAGGAAAAACTAAAGTTAGACATTACTCTGTAGGATTTTTTACAGAGTTAAACTTATATTTGTTCAAGAACGAACTTTTTTTGGATTCTCCGGTAAATAGCAAAAGCTAAAAAAAGTTTTTAATTTGTTATTTCATCACACAACTCATTATATTTTGGGTGGCAAGTTTCAAGTCTTAGTTTGACTCATCATCAGGTCCCAAATAGCGAAATTGAGTGACTTGAAAAACAAATGAAAAAATAGAACAAAGAAAAGAAATGAATAAATAAAAAAATTGAGGAAAATTGTCAAACAATTTTTATTCAAAAATTTAAGAAAAAACCAGAGTCATTCGAAACGACTCGAGCCTGTATTCCTCGCAGTGGGCTGAAAAAGAAAAATAAAAAGGAAGAAGAAGAAGCGTTTCGTGTTAGCAGAACACCTTACACTCATCGGTGCAGGTAGGTTTTCTACCTGCTTTATACGCTTGAAGCAGATCAAATTGATCTCCTCTCATATAAACTCAGACTAAATTCTGGGTGTTAATTATTTCAGGCAAAAACACTCCTATATTATACCAAGGAGGAGGAAATAAAGATAGAGATTACTCTATAGGATTTTTGACCGGGTTTTAATTTTATGAGGCAAAAACCCTCCTATATTATACCAAGAAGGAAGAAATAAAGATAGACATTACACTGTAGGAATTTTTTACAGAGTTAAACTTATATTTATTCAAGAAGGATCTTTTTTTGGATTCTCCGGTAAATAGCAAAAGCTAAAAAATGTTTGTAATTTGTTTTTTCATCACACAACTCATTAAATTTTGGGTGACAAGTTTCAGGTCTTAGTTTGACTCATCAACAGGTCCCAAATAGCAAAATTGAGTGACTTGAAAAACAAATGAAAAAATAGAACAAAGAAAAGGAATGAAAAGATGAAAAAAATTGAGAAAAAAAAACATTTTTTATAAAAATTAATAGAACCAGATTCATTCGAAACGAATCGAACCTGTATTCGCCCGCAGTGGGCTGAAAAAGAAAAATAAAAAGGAAGAAGAAGAAGCGTTTCGTGTTAGCAGAACACCTTCCACTCATCGGTGCAGGTAGGTTTTCTGCCTGCTGTATACGCTTGAAGCAGATCAAATTGATCTCTTCTCATATAAACTCAGAATAAATTCTGGGTGTGAAATATATGACGCAAAAACATTCCTATATTATACCAAGGAGGAAGAAATAAAGGTAGAGATTACTCTATAGGACTTTTACCGGGTTAAACTCATATTTGTTTACGAACTAATTTTTTTGCATTTTCCGGTATATAGCTACAGCTAAAAAATGTTTTAAATTTGTTATTTCATCACACAACTTATTATATTTTGGGTGACAAGTTTCAAGTCTTAGTTTGACTCAGCAACAGGTCCCAAATAGCGAAATTGAATGACTTGAAAAACAAATGAAAAAATAGCACAAAGAAAAGAAATGAAAAAATAAAAAAAATTGAGAAAAATAGAAAAAAAATTTTTTATTAAATAATTTAAAAAAACCAGATTCATTCGAAACGAATCGAACCTGTATTCGCCCGCAGTGGGCTGAAAAAGAAAAATTAATAGGAAGAAGAAGAAGAAGAGTTTCTTGTTAGCAGAAAATCTTTCACTCATCGATGTAGCTTGGTTTTCAGCCTGCTGCAGACGCTTGAAACAGATCAAGCTGATCTCCTCTCATATAAACTCAGAATAAATTCTGGGTGTGCATTTTATGAGGCAAAAGCCCTCCTATATTATACCAAGGAGGAAGAACTAAAGTTAGACATTACTCTGTAGGATTTTTTACAGAGTTAAACTTATATTTGTTCAAGAAGGAACTTTTTTTGGATTCTCCGGTAAATAGCAAAAGCTAAAAAAAGTTTTTAATGTGTTATTTCCTCACACAATTCATTATATTTTGGGTGGCAAGTTTCAAGTCTTAGTTTGACTCATCAACAGGTCCCAAATAGCGAAATTGAGCGACTTGAAAAACAAATGAAAAAATAGAACAAAGAAAAGAAATGAAAAAATGAAAAAAATAGAGAAAAATAAAAAAAAAAACTTTTATTAAAAAAATTAAAAAAACCAGATTCATTCGAAACGAATCGTACCTGTATTCGCCCGCGTTGGGCTGAAAAAGAAAAATAAAAAGCAAGAAGAAGAAGCGTTTCGTGTTAGCAGAACACCTTACACTCATCGGTTCAGGTAGGTTTTCTGCCTGCTGTATACGCTTGAAGCAGATCAAATTGATCTCCTCTCATATAAACTCAGACTAAATTCTGGGTGTTAATTATTTCAGGCAAAAACACTCCTATATTATACCAAGGAGGAGGAAATAAAGATAGAGATTACTCTATAGGATTTTTGACCGGGTTAAACTTATATTTGTTCAAGAAGGAACTTTTTCTGGATTCTCCCGTATATACCAAAAGCTAAAAAATGTTTTTAATTAGATATTTCATCACACAACTTATTATATTTTTTGGGTGACAAGTTTCAAGTCTTGGTTTGACTCATCAAAGGAAAGAAGAAGAAGTGTTTCGTGTTAGCAGAACACCTTACACTCATCGGTGCATGTAGGTTTTCTGCCTGCTGTATACGCTTGAAGCAGATCAAATTGATCTCCTCTCATATAAACTCAGACTAAATTCTGGATGTGAATTATATGACGCAAAAACACTCCTATATTATACCAAGGAGGAAGAACTAAAAATAGAGATTACTCTATAGGAAAAAACTTTTTTTGGATTTGCCGGTATATAGGAAAAACTATAATATACTTTTAATTTGTTATTTCATCACACAACTCACTGTATTTTGGGTGACAAGTTTCAAGTCTGGGTTTGACTCATGAGCAGGTCCCAAATAGCGAAATTGAGTGACTTGAAAAACAAACGAAAAAATAGAACAAAAAAAAGAAATGAAATAATGAAATAAATTGAGATAAAAAAACATGTTATTAAAAAAATTTAACAATTTAAAAAAAATTAGATTCATTCGAAACGAATCGAAAACCTGTATTCACCCGCAGTTGGCTGAAAAAGAAAAATAAAGAGGAAGAAGAAGAAGAGTTTCGTGTTAGCAGAAAATCTTTCAATCATCGATCTAGCTTGGTTATCTGCCTGCTGCAGACGCTTGAAACAGACCAAACTGATCTCCTCTCATATAAATTCTGGGTGTGAATTATATGAGGCAAAAACACTCCTATATTATATCAATGAGGAAGAAATCAAGATAGAGATTACTCTATAGGACTTTTACCGAGTTAAACTTATATTTGTTCAAGAAGGAACTTTTTTTGGATTCTCCGGTATATAGCAAAAGCTTAAAAATATTTTCAATTCGTAATTTCATCACACAACTTATTATATTTTGGGTGACAAGTTTCAAGTCTTGGTTTGACTCATCAAAGGGAAGAAGAAGAAGCGTTTCGTGTTTGCTGACAACCTTACACTCATCGGTGCAGCTTGGTTTTCTGCCTGCTGTAGACGCTTGAAGCAGATCAAATTGATCTCCTCTCATATAAACTCAGAATAAATTCTGGGTGTGAATTATATGACGCAAAAACACTCCTATATTATACCAAGGAGGAAGAAATAAAGATAGAGATTACTCTGTAGGACTTTTACCGGGTTAAACTTATATTTGTTTACGAACGAACTTTTTTTGCATTTTCCGGTATATAGCTAAAGCTAAAAAAAGTTTTTAATTTGTTATTTCATCACACAACTCATTATATTTTGGGTGGCAAGTTTCAAGTCTTAGTTTGACTCATCAACAGGTCCCAAATAGCGAAATTGAGTGAGTTGAAAAACAAATGAAAAAATAAAACAAAGAAAAGAAATGAAAGAATGAAAAAAATTGCGAAAAATAGAAAAAAAAATTTATTAAAAAAATTAAAAAAACCAGATTCATTCGATACGGATCGAACCTGTATTCGCCCGCAGTGGGCTGAAAAAGAAAAATAAGACGGAAGAAGAAGAAGAAGCGTTTCGTGTTAGCAGAACACCTTACACTCTTTGGTGCAGGTTGGTTTTCTGCCTGCTGCAGACGCTTGAAACAGATCAAATTGATCTCCTCTCATATAAACTCAGAATAAATTCTGGGTGTGAATTTTATGAGGCAAAAACCCTCCTATATTATACCAAGAAGGAAGAAATAAAGATAGACATTACTCTGTAGGATTTTTTACAGAGTTAAACTTATATTTGTTCAAGAAGGATCTTTTTTTGGATTCTCCGGTAAATAGCAAAAGCTAAAAAATATTTTTAATTTGTTATTTCATCACACTACTTATTATATTTTGGGTGACAAGTTTCAGGTCTTAGTTTGACTCATCAACAGGTCCCAAATAGCAAAATTGAGTGACTTGAAAAACAAATGAAAAAATAGAACAAAGAAAAGAAATGAAAAAATGGAAAAAAATTGAGACAAATAAAAAAAAACTTTTATTAAAAAAATTAAAAAAACCAGATTCATTTGAAACGAATCGAACCTGTATCCGCCCTCGTTGGGCTGAAAAAGAAAAATAAAAAGGAAGAAGAAGAAGCGTTTTGTTTTAGCAGAACACCTTACACCCATCGATGCAGGTAGGTTTTCTGCCTGCTGTATACGCTTGAAGCAGATCAAATTGATCTCCTCTCATATAAACTCTGAATAAATTCTGGGTGTGAATTATATGACGCAAGAACACTCCTATATTATACCAAGGAGGAGGAAATAAAGATAGAGATTACTCTATAGGACTTTTACCGGGTTAAACTTATATTTTTTCAAAAAGGATCTTTTTTTGGATTCTAGGGTATATAATAAAATCTAAAAAATATTTTCAATTTGTTATTTCATCACACAACTTATTATATTTTGGGTGACAAGTTCCAAGTCTTGGATTGACTCATCAAAGGGAAGAAGAAGAAGCGTTTCGTGTTAGCAGAAAACCTTACACTCATCGGTGCAGGTTGGTTTTCTGCCTGCTGTAGACGCTTGAAGCAGATCAAATTGATCTCCTCTCATATAAACTCAGAATAAATTCTGGGTGTGAATTATATGAGGCAAAAAGCCTCCTATATTATAGCAAGGAGGAAGAACTAAAGATAGAGATTACTCTATAGGATTTTTTACCTGGATAAACTTATATTTTTTCAAGAAGAAACTTTTTTTGGATTTGCCAGTATATAGGAAAAACTATAATATATTTTTAATTTGTTATTTCATCACACAACTCACTATATTTTGGGTGACAAGTTTCAAGTCATGGTTTGACTCATGAGCAGGTCCCAAATAGCGAAATTGAGTGACTTGAAAAACAAACGAAAAAATAGAACAAAGAAAAGAAATGAAATCATGAAATAAATTGAGATAAAAAAACATGTCATTAAAAAAATTAAACAATTTAAAAAAAACTAGATTCATTCGAAACGAATCGAAAACCTGTATTCGCCCGCAGTGGGCTGAAAAAGAAAAAGGAAGAAGAACAAGCGTTTCGTGTTAGCAGAAAATCTTTCAATCATCGATGTAGCTTGGCTTTCAACCTGCTGCAGACGCTTGAAACAGACCAAACTGATCTCCTCTCATATAAATTCAGAATAAATTCTGGGTGTGAATTATATGAGGCAAAAACACTCCTATATTATACCAAGGAGGAAGAAATAAAGATAGAGATTACTATATAGGACTTTTACCGGGTTAAACTTACATTTGTTCTCGAACGAACTTTTTTTGCATTTTCCGGTATATAGCAAAAGCTAAAAAATGTTTTTAATTTGTTATTTCATCACACAACTCCTTATATTTTGGGTGACAAGTTTCAGTTTTCAAAACTTCATCATCATTCTCATCAGGAAAGATCTGGGGCGGACAGTGATAAGAAAAATAATGCTCTAGCAATCTACGGTGACGATTTAGCTGTTTCAATAAAAAATTGATGATACTGAATATTCGTAATCTACCGTGTCATTTTGGCCGTATTGCCCTTCGTATGAATTCTAGGTGGCCCGGATCTGTTTCTATGAATTCTTGACTTTTGGAACTACTACCCTGAGAGAACACTGATTTGCCTGAATATGAAAGTATTTACACGATAATGAATTAAATTTTTCTGGCCTATTTAATTAAACCTTTTTTTTGTGTTATGCTTGGCTAGGTTGACTTGGTCGGGCGGTATCGGTCCGGTTTACAAAATTATTTCTTTTAATTTTACCCTAGTTTAGAACTATCGTATTCTTTATCCTAGTGTTAGTGCCGTTTTTATTTTATTTTATTGGCTAGGTTAGATTTAGTTACCCTAATTTTAGTTATTATTTATTATTTTATTGTCTAAATTTAAGTTTTCTAAAAAAAAAAATTTTGTGTTACCGTAAGTAGCCCGGTAATCCTTTTGTTGTTGTTTCTTCTACTCTTCAAGTAGTTACAATGTTTTATGTTTGATTTATTTCTTCTGTTATATATCAGTTGCGCCAATTTTATATATATTTTGTATGACTTATAATTTTATTTCTATTCTATTCCTCTTTACCTTTTTTTTTTGTTAACTAATTCTCTTATGTAATTTTAATACACATTTTTTTTTGCTTCGACCCTTCAGGTCTTTATTTACTCTTAGTTCTACTACAATTTGGTTTGTTATTTATTTATTATTTAGTTTTAATATAATTTTGTGTTATGTTTGTTTTTTCAATTTATTTGTTGATTTATGTTTAACTAACTCCTTTTAAAGCTATTAGTTTACCGACTATTTAATAATTGAATCTAATGCCCTTTTTATGTACCTAAGTTTAACTTATTTTTCTTTTCTGATTACCTCTACTGTTTAGTACTATATTCTATTTTATTTTTGCATATTTTATATTTCTGTAGCATTAATTCTAACAAAACATTTTTTTTGTATTACTAATCTAGTTATATTTAATTCTATATACTTCTTGTATATAGTGTACCAGGGCTACTCCTTTGTTTTTAATTTTACATTGATTTGGCGATCCATGTTGACAGTATCAGTGTCGCATTTTTAAATTATTTGAACCGATTTGGTTTTAGCGAGGCTTCTAGTTCGCCCTTAACTGGGTTGGGGAGCGTGAGTTCGCTCTTCTAAAGGAATTCCCTCTGATGAAATTTCAGGGTGACCTTGTGGTTGATTTCTCTATTGTATCATCTTGATGACAACAGGGTGTAGATATTTTACTGCCACAACAATCATTATGGCCAGAACTAGTAGGCTCGTGAATGATAGAGAAGTTGTGGACAGGATATGGGAGTTTTTACTCGATACCTTTTCCTAGTATTTAATAATTTTGCCTCTAATTTCCTCTAGTGAATGCGTGTCCTGGTAGACTGATTTGTGAATATCGTCTCCAGTTAAACTGCGTTTGGTTTTGAGATTCTGGTAAAATGTCGGCCAGAATCAAATTCAATAAGGAATGATTACATTGTGGAAATTGTTTGGGTTGAATTATTTTCAGCGGGCGTTTACTTAGACCTTCATATTTGAGCACTTTGTCACTTATTTGCACTTGACACGGTTGCGTTATCTCAAGTATCCCTTGTCCTTCCATTTTCGAGATCCCAAAGTGATCTGGACACGTGAGGTAATAAATGAAAATAGCCACGTATTGGGCTTGCTTAGTTTGATCAGCATGTCTTTTTGGGGGATTTGCACTCTGGACCTGCATTTGGGCACTTCATTTAAAGGGTTGTATAATAATTTAATGGTACATTCGTTGGATGTTGTCGCTTTGATTATAGGCGTGGTCAGTCGGCCTACATACGTGTTTTCTTCCAAATTACTTGTTATTTTCTTGAAAATTTTCATGTCCTCGCCTTTTAATAAGAGAAATTCCTGAGTTTTTTCGCTATTGGCTATGTGTGAACAACCAGGGTCTGGAATTAATGAATAATTTGCTGACTTGGGTACAGGATAGCATTGAATCTGTTGTAGCCTCATTTTTGGCAGATTAAAGATTGGGAGAGTAATTCTCACCACTAGTTTATTCTGCATGAGGAGTGACTGAGCTCCTGCTGTCTGATATAGAACAGATAGACAATTTTGGTCAATTGGGCAATTCGAAGCCGTCTTGCGGATTTTTGGGAGACATTAGGAGTGGATGAATATGATTGGTTCTTTAGCCATTATTATATCCAGGAGGGCTTGTTGTCGATATTCGACTTCGATGATTTGGAGCAATAAGCTTGATATAATCTCTTGCCTTAGTAACCCCCTAATTAACTCATCGGCCACATAGTGGAGATCGTTTATCTGGTGTGCTCTTTTTTGTTGTCTGTCTATTAACATAGCCAGCGGTTTTTGAATCTTTTCCAAGGTAGTTTTTACAACGCTAATTTGTTGTTTCTCTAGCTCGGCTAGGGCTTGTGTATTCGATTCAAATTCTTCTAACCTGCTGTAAATTTCTTTCTCGTTACTGCTGTCCATAGTGCCAAACAAATAGTGCATGGCACTGCCTATTCCATCAAATAGCGATCTGGCCTTGCGTTTTCCTGGTACTAGTTCCTTTATAGTTTCCGTGCGCTTTCGTACGCTATCTATTATAGCGTGTATGTGTAGTTGCTGCACGTTACACAGGTCTCCGGGTTTGTTATATTTATGCACCAAGTGCTCTGCATATTCTGCTAGCACTATCTGGGCATCTAATTCATCCAAATCTATCTCGGTGAGGACATTCCAGGTGTCATGATATACCATCAGATTTCCCAGGTCCTCAAAAAGTATACCCAAGTCATTTAGCTGGGTCATTTCATAAGGTTTGTCAGCTATTGTTCCAGTTGTGTACTGGATGAAGAGGGCAACTATGATGAATTTTAACGCCATTTCTGTGGACAATTCAGAAGAAGAAAACAATCTTTTAAGCATATTTGTACTTGCATTTTGCCGTTTTAAACTGGGCAGTGGGGTGACTCCACCGCAAATATTTATTGGGAGGTATTGAAATGAGGTTTGATGGACACTATAGTAGCAATTTCAAGTCAACCTGGTTCATTTTTGTTCGATATATTTTTATTCGAAATATGGTTTCAAACGGTTATTATGTACCGTTACTGTTCGCTTACCAATTTTGATTGTGGTATTTACATCGCTTGGTATTGCGATTGCCTGATAAGGTCCTACCCAGATTTGAGAAAGCTTATGTTTTCTGCTTTCATTCTTGATGAGGACCTTGTCTCCTACATGGAAAGCTAGGGGCCGTACTGTCTTATCGTAGTACACCTTTGAGCGTTGTTTACTTGCCAATAGGTTCTTTCGTGCCGCGGCATATGATTTTTGGAGCTTATACTTCAATATGTGATAGTAGCTCTCATGATTGTAAACGAGTTCGGGATCCCGTTTTAAATTTGATGGGTTATCCGCTGTGAAGCCGTATAGGCAGTCCATTGGGGTAAGTTTAGTACCCTCGTGTACACTGTTGTTGTACACGAATGCAGCGGTTCGTAGGTATTGGTCCCATGTTTTGGGATTTTCATCTACGATTGTTCGCAGGTATTCTATTAGGGGTCTATGTGCACACTCTAGTGCTCCATTAGACTGTGGGTGGTATGCTGAAGTTTGTAGTTTCTTTACCTTTCGAAGCTTACATGCTCTTTTGAATAATTCACTCAGGAAATTTGTTCCCTGATCGGTGAGTATTCTTTTGGGTATGCGAACGCGCGTAACGATCTCATCAAAGAAAACCTGCGCTACTGTGACTGCTTCTGCATTAGGTATTGCATACCTGTCGACAAATTTTGTTAAATTATCTTGGAAGGTCAAGATATATTTGTTACCTGATGTGGTCTCTTCTAATGGACCTACAATGTCGAGGTAAACTTTGTCGAACGGTTGTTCTGCGATGTCCGTGATAACCATTGGCATTTTATATTGTGGAGATGCTTTCATCGTCTGGCACTTTGGGCAGATTTTAATATATTTCTTGATGTCGCTAAGCATGTGTCTCCACCAATACTTGCGTCTTATACGTTTGAAAGTTTTTATGACACCTTGATGGCCACCGAATGGAGAATCGTGATAATCTTTTAAGATTGTTTGGATCTCCGTGGGGCTCGTGATAACTTCGGGTGTCTTGCCAGTACTTACTTTTTGGTCAAGCAATGCTGGGCTTAGTGTTTCCGCCTCCGTGAGTTGAACTTCGTTTTGGTCCGCTTTCGTGTGCTCTTCTGTCTCCACTCCACACTGGAGCTATTTAATGTCTCTTGAGACTTTTGCTTCTGAGCTCGAGTCACGACGAAGCAATGAGCGGATTTCTTCTTTCTCTTATTATTTTTGGAATTGTCTTCCTCCACATCTGAGTCCATCGTGCTTTTACCGTTAAGGTATTGCCTAAACTGTCTTCCTTTAATCCTTGAGGGATGCGACTTAGTGTTGTACTTCCCGGACTTGTATTCGATGTTGTAATCGAACTCAGATAATTTGTGGTGAAATCACACCAAACGGGAAGTAGGGTCTTACACATTGAAGACACCTTTGAGAGGTTTATGGTCAGTATAGACCGCGAATTTCCGGCCTTGAAGATAGCACATGAAATTCTTGGTCGCCCAGACAATAGAAAATAACTCTTTCTCTATAGTAGAGTAATTTCTTTCGGCTTTGTTTAATGTGCGGCTTGCATAGTCAATGGGCTGGTCCTTTCCGACTTCTCCTTGAGAAAGAACAGCTCCTAGAGCCTCGTTACTTGCGTCCGTAGGTAGTAAGATTAAAAGATTTTGTGAAATCGGGGTAAATCAAAAGTGGTGGGGAAATTAAAGCATTTTTTATGCTCTGAATTGCTTCTTAGCATTTCTCTGTCCAAGTGAATTTTACATCCTTTCGGAGTAAATTTGTGATTGGACGTACAATTTTGGAGAAGTCTGGAATGAATTTCCTGTAGTAATTGGCAAGTCCTAAAAACGACTGAACTTGCCTTACTGCTCTTGGAACAGGAAATTTTTGGACGCAGGCCGTCTTACTTGGGTCTGGTAGGGCTCCTTCGCTAGAACATTTATGTCCTAGGTAAACAACTTCTCTTCGTAGAAACTGGCACTTCTCTGGCTGCAGCTTCAAGTTGTTTTCTCTCAACTTATTGAAGACTTTTCTCAACTTTTCGTTGTGGTCGTTTAAATTTTTACCATAGATGACAATGTCAGCTAGGTAGACAAAACATTCGAGGCCTTGTAAGCCTGTTAGTACGAAATTCATTAGGCGTTGAAATGTGGCGGGGCCCATAACTTGTGCTGAAAGCAGTTTTATGTCGATCTCTTTTGTCGACAAGAACTTGCTGATAGCCGTTTGCCAAATCGAGCGTGACCTAGTTGGTCGAGAATATCCTCGATTCGGGGTAGCGGAAATGCGTCTCCAATTGTCTTTTCGTTTAATTTACGAAAGTCGACAACGACGCGTCACCTTTTTTCATCGTCAGGTCCCGCTTTCTTGGGGAAAACTAGTAGAGGTGAATTCCAAGGGCTTTTACTAGACTGGACTATCCCGCTGTGTATCATTTCTTTTAACTGCTCGTTAATTACTTTCCGCTGTGTTTCAGGTAAGCGGTACATTTTTTGATTGGTTGGTGCTTGATCTTGCACCAATGGAATATTATGCGTTATCGCATTTATATAGGTGAGTTTGTCACGTTTGAGGAAGAATATATCGTTATACTCTTCGCAGAGTTCTGATATCGAAATTTTTTCTTCCGCGGTCAAATTAGGGCCCAGGCTGAGTTCCCGCTCTAGCCTAGAAATACGCGAGTATGGCTTTATTTCGTCCGAAATCTCATAATCCGGGTATAGATATCGTACATGTTGTAATATTGTCGTTTTGTCGGCTGAACCTTAGTTTGACTTACTCTTCCTTTTAAGTTTTTGACCTGGAAATAGATGAGGCTTTTGAGATTCCTTTTGCGACTTTATTTCGTTGTTGTTAGCATGTTGCAGGGTATTTGCTTCCTGCTTTGTTGACGGCTGAGTTTGGTACACCTGTGTGGTCTTTGCCTTAGGTTGTGTGATATACTAATGCGCGTCAATGCTATTGCTTTTTGACCATGTAGCATTCTGTGTGCTGTGTGACGGTGGAGTAATATGCACCTTTAATATAGGCTTTAGAGACTCGCTACCATTCTTATATGGCCGTTGTTTGTTTAATATTGATTTATGCCTCAAGATTTTGGACGGAAGAGCTATATGCACCTCTTTGGCAGGCTTTAGACACTCAGTTCCGTCTCTTGTGGTGTTTGGTATTACCTCTTTATTTGGTATGGGAATCTGCGTATGGTTCTGGTCTCTTGTGTGTGTTAATGGGATGTGTAATGGTGTAGTCATTTATTGGAAATAGCTGTAACTTTAAGCTATGTATGACTACTTGATGACTGTTAGCGTTGAGAATACTAACCAGCACTAATCCCTTTCCAGATGACAGCAAACTGTTTGCCAAGAAGACTCCATCGCTTATCTCTTGTGATAAACAGAGCATTTCTTCTTGAGTTTGTAACGGGACTGGGGCAACAATTTGAGAGCGCGCAGGTATGCAGATTGGTTCCTTAAAGGTAACCAATTGCTGCCTGATTTCATCGGTCTCTTGTTCACCCAGACAGCTTTTTTCACAATCCTTGGGCTCTTTTGGAGCTTGGCAGCCAGCTTTTCTCGATTGAGAAACCTTGAAGACACTGCAGGTGGATAGTTCAGCCTGTTTAGACTCTACCTCTTCTGCAAGTGTTCTTACTTCGACTGCTTTTTCAGAATGTAGCTTGTCCTTACCTCAGCGCCTGTGTCTACTACTAGTTTAGTTTGGCCCTTCAGGCCTATGTCTAAAGGAAGTTTTACTGTAGCGACACTGGAATCAGGCTGCTGAGGAGACCCTATTTTGTTAAATGGGAGTTTTATAGTCGAGTCGAGGAGTTTTGGGTCGACTGTACGTCGTTTCCCTGACTCCGGGCCTCCCATTTACGTTTTTGTTGACATACGCTTAATATATGTCAAGTACGGCCACAGAACTCACAATTTTTACGCACATTATAGACTCTGGAGTTGTTGGGGCCTTGTGGGTCTCTTGGACGTTGGTTTGGTGTTTCTCTGTTTTGGGGTCTTTGTTGTTCCACCTACAGTCACGCACCTCATGATTATACATTTTGCAGTTCACACAGTATGGCGTATTTTTACGTTTTAGACAATCGGCGTATGTATGGCCTCTAAAATTACAAAAACTACAACTGATTTTATTTAAATAATTATTTTTATTTTGTACGTTATAATTTTTATTAGGAGATCTTGGCTCCTGTTTGATGTATGGTGATGTGTTTGCAGGTGTGAACTGCGGCTGCTGAATGTGACTATTTGTGCTTGTCAGGGTCTGAGAAACTTGAGCGAATGGCATTATGTCGGAAGTAAGTACGCTTTAGCTGATGAATTAAGTTGGCTAAATTGTGCGTTATTTGGTGTTGTTGCACTTATTGAATGGGGTATTGTATTCTGTGTCACATTTTGTTGAAATTGCCCTGAAGGTTGCAGGAATAGAGCACTTTCCTGGAGACGTTCCATGTCATGTGCTCTTTGTACGAGGTCATCCACCGTGCCGTCTGTCATGGTCAGAAGGTATTGGCACATACAGGGTGTTTCACAAGTGGTGGATAATAATGAAGGAGGCGATAGGTCATGCCGAGAAATGAACAAAATTGTATGGCAGAGGGTGGTGCATTCTCAAGCCTTTCCGAGATAATCGGGGTTAAAAGACTAAGGGTACGTGAAACGTAGGTTTGTACTAAAACAGTTATATTCCCTAAACGACAAACAGTAGAAAGATGGTTGGGGTGGTACTTTATAGAGAACCTCCTGCCCTTTGATTCAATGTGTCAGTGCTTCTTCTACAGTATGTAGTTTAGAAGAAACGGTCTGCCAAGCTTCAAGTTTCAGCTTTTGTACCTCATTTTTTGTGTTTGAAGCAAAAAAACTAAAATAAAAACCTTATAATTTTTTTTCTGTGTTACTCCTGTTAGAAGCTAAGATTGTTTTCTTTAAAACGCACTTTGTTTTCATTTCGTACCTTTCACCGTTTGTGAGTTATGACCCAAAAATTAATCCAATGCATGAAAAGTATACCTTGCAAGAAAATGTGAAATAGTATTAAAACCATAAACAACATTTTTATATTTATTTATTATGATCAAGATAGGAACAATTAATAATATTAACTATTTAAAATATTTTCTAAATGCCCCCGTCATTTTGAATATGAAGTAAAGCCCTCTGCTTAATAGATCTTTTAAGATCAGTTGCTGCCAAATCCTCTTTAATTTTGTTGGAAGTTTCTTGGACTCTGTGTATAAGTTCGTCTCTTGATGATATTTCCGAAGCGTATACAATCTCCTTCATATTTCCCCTGAGGTAAAAGTCTAAGGGTGTTAAATCAGGAGACCATGGTGGCTAAGGAAAAGGACCGTGCCGTCCAATCCACTTATTTCGATAATTTGTGTTCATCCACTGCTCCTGCACAGGAGTAACGTGGTAAGGATACATGCCTTCCTTTTTTAGAATTCTCCAAACAGTTGACACAGACATTCCTACGCGAAAAGCTAAGCGCCTAGTTCCTTTAGCAGGATCATTCCTTGCCATTGCTAGAACCCTCTCCTTTGCTTCAACTGTAGTCGTTAAAGGATTGAAGGCTTCTCTCGACACATTTCCAAAGTTGCCATATTTCTTTGGTAGGTTCTTTGAAAGACACGTACGGATGGAAGCCTTCTCGCCGGAAATCTTCGATGATATTCGCGTTGAGCCTCAAGGGAATTTCTGTCGCTGTAACCGTAACAGTACACTATGTCCGCGTATTCGTCATTGGAAAATGAAGCCATCGTTGCTTTAAAGTTTTTTTTCTTAGTTTTGAATTACGAATAATGAAATCTTTTCTAACAGTGGTATTTATAGTAGAATAATTTACCTGCGCATGAGGTTAGTGAAATTAGTGATAGTTATTGCTTACAATAAGAGATTTACTCCGTTATAAGATGAGTTGCTGGTAATGAATTGCTTGTTTCTTTAAAAGAATGTCAGGTAAGCCATCCTTTATTACAAATTTACGCAGATTTCCAACCAAAAGAGATGCCAGCAGGTAGAAAATGACGATTCGTCATACTTTCTACTTTGTATTCAAAATGAGAGGCGTGTATTTTATGATTTTATAATACTTATCCAGATTTTCTTCTACATGTAGTGGAAGAATATTTGTGTTATAACTTACAAACCGTGAAAGGTACAAAATGAAAACAAAGTGCGTTTTAAAGAAAACAATCTTAGCTTCTAACAGGAGTAACACAGAAAAAAAAATTATAAGTTTTTTATTTTAGTTTTTTTGCTTCAAACACAAAAAAATGAGGTACAAAAGCTGAAACTTGAAGTTTGGCAGACCGTTTCGTCTAAACTACATACTGTAGAAGAAGCACTGACACATTGAATCAAAGGGCAGGAGGTTCTCTATAAATTAGCACCCCGACCATCTTTCTACTATTTGTCGTTTAGAAGATATAACTTTTTTAGTACAAACCTACGTTTCACGTACCCTTAGTCCTTTAACCCCGATTATCTCGGAAAGGGTTGAGAATGCACCCCCTCTGCCGTACAATTTTTTTCATTTCTCGTCATGACCTATCGCCACCTTCATTATTATCCACCACTTGTGAAACACCCTGTATATGGGTTATTCACGGCTGTCTTTAATGCATTCTTTGCGAAATCTTCCAGCTGCGTCTTAACAGCTGGTGCTGCTGTGGCTCCATATTTGGATTCTACTGCTTCATTGCAGAGTGCCAGCATCTGTTTTACTCGTGCCGTGAAGGCTGTGAGGTTTTCCAAAGGATACTGCTTTGTGGTGATTAATTTATTTACCAGTTCCTGGTAAGTTTCTCTAGGCAGGTAGGTGCGATTTAGCCGTTCTTCTACTTCTTTGAAAGTAGTGGGCATATTTGAGGCAAAAAGTTGGCAAGCTTCGCCTCGAGGTCTGGTGGAAAAGATTTGTAAAATTGCTGATAGTTCTTCCACCGAAATGCACTGGGAATGTTTGGAGCTCAAGGCTCAATTTTGGTGCTGCTCTTCTGAGAATAGGGGAACCAGCTGAGCAGTCAGCTTGGCGTTTTTCGCGTAATCTGCCATGTTTATATTGGAGATTTTTGACTTTTCTCTTGATACTATTGGGGAACTATTTTCTTCTATGCTGGTTTCCAGAAGGGAGTCACCCAGCCAATTTAAAAGGATTTCACTCGCGGTGGAATCACTGACACTGTCTTCAATGGCACCTTCTCTTAATTCTACACTATTATTTTTAATTTATGTTTCGAGACAGTGCGAGAGTTCCCCAAACTGCTTTAAGCTTTCTTTAAATTTTTCCGTACTTTCTTTGAATTGCGCGGTTTGCTCAAGCCGCCGTTCACGGGACTTCATGAGCTGTTTATCAATAGAATCGCACTGTATAACAGAAAGTTCGGAGGAGTCTCGCACTTTCCCCTCTAGATACTTTAAATAATTTTCTAAATTTAAATTAGAAGATCTTACTTGTTGGGAACCTGTAAGGATTGTCCCACTCCTGAGTGTTAGCCCTTTTGCTGTTGAGATTGTTGGGGGTGTTTGTACTCCACCCTCTGGTGCGGATGTTGCTCCCTCGTTGCATCCTTCGTTCAGGGACGGAATTTTCAGTGTGTCACCCGATGAGGAGGATTGTTGTGGAGTTGGTAGAGATGGTAATATTTCCTGCGGCGTCTCTTGGTGGGAGCTTTCCTCGCTCATGGACCACCGTGTGTAAAATTTGCAGCTAGGGGGGCTTCTGCCGTCTTAATTCCCTTGGTTCAAATTGAGAGGGGGGCTTATTGCCTTCTTCGAGGTCCCTCTCAATTCAGGATCGCTGATTTTTTCGGTTGAAGTTCTTTTGCTGCCGGGGGGGGGGCCGTGGCCTTCTTAAATTCCCCTGGATAAAAGCTGAAAGGGGGGCCCATTGCCTACTTCGAAGTCCCTTTCAGCTCCGGATCGCAGATTGGAGTGTATCTGATCTTCCTACAGGTTTTCGCGTTGGAATTTCCCTTTTAATGTGGACGTCTATTTTTCCTGGGCTGGGATGAAGCCCGCTATTGTCCCACGTTGGCACTTTGTGCTTTGATGAGAGGATGGCTGCGTGTTTTACAAACAGAGGCAGTTACAGCTGTCCGACCCCGCACGTTGGGAGCTGACAAGATCGAAATACTCCTGAAGCCAGACTCAACTTCAGGCGGAGGGTAGGGTGCCTTGCCCAGTATTCGATCTCGTCCTAAACTTCTTTTTGATTCGTAGGATAGAGGGGTTTCGAGCGCTTATACTTTGTTTGTTTAAAGTAGGCTTCCTCTATCCTACCGGCTGCGCCAATTTGTTATATAAATACCTTTAGCGGGACTCTGGCAGCGGAGTTATCCAAAACACCCTTTTTTTTGTATAAACTTTGTTTATTTTATTTCTTTTTTAGGCACTTTATTAACTGGAAACTTTTTCATAACTGGACAACTTTTCGTTATATAGAAACGTTTCCTTATATAGAAACTTTTGTAGTTTTACTCTGATTTTGTTTATGAACGCGACCGAGACCGATCCACCCGATTCTTTTCAAAGAAATTTTAAAACACCAACTCTAATTTTAGATAAAATTCGACTGCGACCTTTCCAAAGAGATTTTAAAAAACCAACACAGCTCACTTTTGTTGCCATCAGCCCTCGTTCAGGGTAGAAAATGCATAGTTGCATTTTTACCCTGAGAAAATTTTTCATTTATTCTGGACTTGTTTAAACAAGTCCAGAATATTTTTCGTTGGACGGAGGCTTGAAATTTGATGCTTTTATAAACATCAGCCACCGTTACGATGATTGAAGTTGCTGCGCGCATATACATATAATGTTTTTTCGCGGCGCGCATTTCTGAGCGTGAAAGCTTTTTTTTTTTTTGATATGTAAGTACGTTCGTACATACATATTGTAATTTTTTACGACAAATCGTACTGAATGTACGATTTGCCTTTTGTTTTATAATTTTTTTTTCCAATTAAATATTTCTACTGGCAAATTTTGCTGAAGGCAAAATTTACCATGGGAGTAATTTTATTTTAATTCATGGAATGTGAAGAAAATTGCTGACGCAATTTTCTTCACTGATTAAATAGATAAGCTAACCATGTTTTATGGCATGATTAGCTTATATGGAAATTTTGTAAATTAAATATTTTTACTTATTGCCTTTTTCAGATTTCCTTTTTCATGCCTATTTTATATATATAACAGAGTGTATGTCAACTTATCTCCAGGTAAGTGAAAGTTATCGCTGTATTCGTAACAGGTTTGCATTACTGCCTTTTTCTCTTCCGTATTCAGCCCTTCACCCAGCCCCACAGACTGTTTCATCAACTTAAGCCGTTGCTGATTTTTTTTAATGTACCTGGCTCCTTCTTCAGTGGCTTCACCAGATACCTATCTAACTTTTCCAGCTGGGGTCTAAAATTAACAACTTCAACTGGCTCCGTCCTGGCGTTAACGATACTTACATTTGCCTGGCCATTCTTTGGTCTAACAATAGTATTGCCGCAGTATACCCCCGGACTGATTTCTTCTGCCTTACAAACCGTCATCGTTACTTTCTACCTGAATTTTTACCAGTTGTTCTGTTCTTGGCTGTAAGCGCATTGCCGCTTGCTGGGTACCTGTGATCCAAAACGCGTGCTGCCTTGCTTTTGTGCTATCACTGCAGCAAGGTCTTTTACAACCTGAAGCTCCTGCACCGTTAGTGGTCGGGAGAGATTGAATTTCGACCGCCGTCAGTGGATGGTCAGCTTCCTTATCCCATTCCTTTATTTCGTTTGCCTGTGGTTGGCCCCACATCTCCTCTGGCCATCTTGCCCCTACTTCTTTCTTTGTTTTTATCTCTATTCTATGTGCTGAAGCCAGGGCACATTCTGGCCATTGCTGGAGCCCTGGACTTTCCGCTACCGGTATATTCCTCTTCTTGGATATTCGTCTTATCTCGCGTTTTTCTCGCTTTCTGAGACTATTCTCGAGAACCTAGATATTTGCTTATATTATGGGACGCTGTTTCCACACTGGTTATAATATTCTTCAAGGCGGCGATTCGATTCACTATTCTTTGTTTCACTTTACTTGGGGGAGTTTCCTTGATCTCTAATATTTCTGGCTTGTACACCTTTTCCTGAAGGCGTTTTTCTCTTGCTAATGTAATAACCGTTTCTTTACCTGTAGTATTTCCAAAAAGAGGTAGTTTCGTCTTGTGCTCGTCTGCTCCTTGTATTACCAGTTTCTTATTGACACAGTCAATTGTAGCCTTGTCTGTTAAAAATGCGATTCCCAATATGCCGTCCGCAGGTATCGAGTCCATTTCCTGGATTGTATTGAACTCGCAAGTCTGCACCTTATTTCCCACGCGCATCTTGGCTTCGCAAGTCCATTTTGAGCTTCTTTGAGCTCCAAACAAGCCGCCAATTATTATTTTCTTCTGCGTTTGCACTGGTGTATCTTTTCTTACCCAATTTATCTTAACTTAATTGCATGTAGATCCCGTGTCTACTAACAATGATAACTTACCTTCTAAACCTATGTCGGCTTCGATCGTGATGATACAGTTATTCATTAGACTTAATTCCCTTTCATTGCTTCCTACTCTAGATACGCCTACCCTCTCCAAGACCGTTAGTGGAAGGCAGCTGGGGGAAAGCTCCGCAGCTGCCGCTCCCCGTTTCCCAACTGTTGCCCTCCATGCTCCGCTAGGTATTTTTTAAGACAGTTTGCGGTGCAGTGATCGCAGGTTTTGCAGAACTGACAGAACAGAACCTCTGTCCCCGGTTGGAAATTAGGAATATTGACTGATGCATCTGCGAACTTAACATTTTGCCTCTTGCAACTGAGTGTACCATGTCCATAGTTGTTGCACTTAGTGCAGTAAGGAGGCTGCTTTCCCCACTGGCATTCTTTAGCCATGTACCCAGGCTGACCGCATTTCAAACAATGAATGATCCTGGGTGGGGCTGCCTTCGCTGGTGGTTCTTGATAGCTTGTGGGCGATACCAGCTTAGCACTAGGATAAATTTCTCGTCGAGATTGTTGGGATCTATCGCAGCTAGCCTCATCTGTCCTCCATCTGTTCTGTGTCCTTATAGTATTGGTCCTTCAGCCCTCCTGTACCCCTTCTGGACCCCTACTTCCAGCCTTTGAGCATCCTTTTCGTAATAGGTAGCTTCCTCCTGTACCCTTCTAGCGATTCAAATTTCCGACCTGTAAGGTATACTTGAGTCGGTTTAAGCCTAACGCCTGCTTTGAATGTCGCTACGGCATCTGCCTCCATCTCTGCAATCAGACCTCTATCTCCTCCCGGGTATTTTGCCGAGACCGCCGCTTTTATTAGATCGAGCAATTCTTTCATCTGGTCTGCGAACTCCCTGATATCTTCGCCAGGCCTCTGCCTGCATGCCAGGATTTTCTGTTCGCAATTCACTAAAAGATTTTTTAAGCATGTAAGCTGATTTGATTACTTGCTGCAAAGAATCGAAATCTTTTGGCTCTTGCGAATTTACCAAGTAGTACGCGTCGTCCGATAAGCGATACTTTATACACCTGATGAAGATCTTCTGCTCTTCTTGTGTCAGTCGATCGTGTAGTTCTTTACTACAACTCAGGAAGCGATATACCTCCTTCGAAAGCCTGGATAATCTTTCTCCGGATAGCATGGGAACATTCTTGGATACTAGATCCATTACTTTTTCGTGCACGACTGTGAAGTCCCAATATGGGCTTTACATAAAAAGGGGAGGTGCCGGTGTGGTGGACAGGACTGGTGAATGCAAAATTTTTTAATGGCACTATATATTTTTTATTCTTCACAAATTTACCTTAGCCTAATAATTCAATGCTTTTTCGCCAACAAAAAATGATAATTATATAAAAAAATTAATAATAAAACCAAACAAGATGATAAAAATAATAATTCAAATGATAATCAAAATCCAAAAGAAAATAAATCGAACTCAGAATCCAAATAATAAAGAAAATAATATAGATCCGAACAATAAAGTAAATCCAAATATTAATATAGCTTCAAATAATAATGCGTTATTTATTCCACGTTTAACCTGTAAATATAAGAAAAACGAGATTAGAAAGAAGTTTTTTTTTTAATCGAGGTACAAGCAGAATGAGCTTCATTCACTGCTCATGAGTTTGCCAGGTTCAAAACTACCTTAGCTTTGGGGGTGCTGAAAAATATAATTTAATTTAATATATTTAATTAATAAAACCAGGGTTCAATTCTTCCCTTCCTAGTCAAGACTTAATTTCGGTTTAGCGCTGCCGATCTGTCTTGTTGACTGCTCAATATGCAAGTGATTTTCTATGCATAACAGCTCGCTATTTATGGCCGGGAATACAATGGGAGCAGTGCGTCTGTCGGTTGCCGTTGCCTTGACGCTATGCAGTAGCAGCGCGTCGTTATGGAGATTTTTTGTTGTCGTTGGCGTAGTGGAGATATCCATCAGTAAATGGAAGAAGAAGACAACGTACCAGCTGCCTGTGACACAAATGTCACTGGATGTTGACGGCAGTAGCCGTGAAATGGTAAGTTTTTCCTTATTTTTGTTTATTTATTTTTGTTAATATATTTTTATGTATATATTTCTAGCTTATATGGTACTGCGGCTCTCGAGGAGGAAAGCTGTGTATCGTGGGAGTCGGATTCCACGGTTTTAGATGAGTAAAATTTTCATGTAAAAGTCTAAGATCGTAATGATCTGATACTTTCACTTATTATTTGTATTATACTTAATTTTGTTTTGTTTTTTTATAGGTATATTTATATAAGGCCAAAGTCCGAAGTGAATACAGGCTATGCCCCATAGAGTGCCAGGAATTGCTGTGGCACTGAAATATTTTTATATATTTTATATTATTTTTTTTTTTAGTGTAAATGTAAATATGTTTTATTTATTTTTTTTACAATATTGTTCCGCGCCGGAACAACGCCTGTCATATTGCCTTGCTGACTGTTCTCCCCGGATATGTTTCTTTCCTCAGGAATTAACTGGTTTCGTTCGCTTCCCTCTTTTCCACTCGACGCTAACTCCTGTTTCTTTCTTCTACTTTGCACTGTTTCTGAATGTTGCTTCTGCTCCTTAGGCTATTCCCAGAATAATAATTTCCTTGGCTTGAACCCCTTACTCGTGATCGCTTTATTAATGTCTTGATTCGGACATCTCTGTGAAGATTTATCGAACCCCAACTCTTTCTCTAGTTCTGCTGTAACTTCCTCGGCCTCCTTTAGCTGTACTTTTAGCGATTCTATATTCTTTAAGAGCCCTTTTTTTCCTTCTGGGTTTCCTCCAATGCTTGTACTGCTTCTATTTCACGGCTCTGAATAACTTCGAATGCTGCTGTCACCAGTAGATCTAAGGCTTCGCCTTTTGTACTTTTTTTAGCACTCTCATTCAGTTCCTCCAGGAATTTCTCTGCCTCTTTTTCTGTCCTTCTTTTCCGTAACTCTCCCGGTATATATGCTCCCTTATATATTGCCGGTCCTGTTCATAACTCTGCAATATTGTCTGGCATTCCTTAAGCTCCTGTACTTTCAGTTCTAATTCCCTTTCCTGGGCCTGATTTTCGCGTTTTGTGCCAGTTGGGGGTCGAGATGGAGTCGTATGAACTCGAATGCCTGGGCCCCGTGCGAGTGCCTGTACCTGTTTAGTAGCAGGGACTGCTTCGAATGGAGGCTTGAATAACTTTGGTGGTTTGGACATCTCTGTTGCTCTTAACTTATCCTTTATTGGAGTAGTCTCAAGTAGCGAAGGACCCCTTATTTGAATATTCTCTAGATCGGGAATGTCATCGATCCATAGACAATCGTCTAAGCATGGCAGAGGTTCCATGACTGATGTTGATTTCAACAATTAATAAAGTAAAAATAAACCAAACTTTCAAAGAAATTATAAAGAAAATGATAAAAACTCAAAAAATTAACCAAATGAAAAGATAACTAACGATGGCGGTCTTATCTATTCCATGTGTGCTTGTCAAGTGATGATAATTTTCAGATTTGAACTGAAGTTGGCTGAATTTTGTATTGCTGTTGTATTGCTTTATTTTGTTTAATTAGGGCCTACACTCTTCCCTTTTTGAATTGAATAATATTATTCGGGTATAAATTTATATATTTGTGGTGTAATATTATTAATTATTATTATTGTTTATATTAAAAATATTCTATCATTCAATTTGGCACTTATTTTACGAAAGGTTTGTGTTGGTGCTAGCGTAGCACAAGACTTGCGCTGTGCTGAAGCACGTTGGTATGGCTGAGAAAAACAAATGTCGTGCTTCGTGCTGACCGTGTGAGATCGTTTGTGCTTCGTGTGGGATGATATTTATTTTTGATTTTCGATGTGAAAATTTTGTTGAATTATAGTTTTGTTTAAATGGGTAACTTGTATAATTTAATAATTGGTCGAATTATTTGAGTATTCTGTGTTTTGACAATTGCTACTCTGACCTGGGTTGATTTTTATTATTCGACCTGTCGGCCATTTTGTGGTTGGACAATGATGATCTTGTGTTAAAACTAAATCATTTATTTTGAGGTTATCTTCTGGTGTTTTCCATTTTTTACGAGCTTGTAAACCTTGAAGATATTCATTTGACCACTTTTTCCAGAATTGATCAGTCAACCATTGGACATATTGCCAACGTTTGAGGGAAGTTGTTTTATTAGTAATAGATGGTTCTGGAATTGTCTTCAGATTTCGACCAATTAAAAAACGCCCAGGAGTTAAAATATTAAAGTCGCTTGGATCATTGGAAAACGGTGACAGCGGTCTGGAATTTACGCAAGCTTCGATTTGACATATTACTGTTGACAGTTCTTCAAAAGTTAAAATGGCGTTTTGTAAGGTTCGCTTCATGTGCCTTTTTACTGCCTTAACTCCCATAATCCACCAAAGTGTGGCGCTGATGGTGGGTTGAGTGCCATGTAATGCTTGCAAGTTCTGTGACAGTAGAACTGTCATGTGGAAATGTCTTCAAAATGGTTTTAATTTGGTTAGACAATTCCCTACTTGCGCCGACGAAGTTTGTGCCGCAATCGGAATAAATATGGGCGCATAAGCCTTGGCGGCTTATGAATCGCTTCAACGCAGCGATAAATGCCGCTGTCGTCAATTCCGACACGACTTCAATGTGAATGGCTTTGGTCGCCATGCATACAAAAATGCTTAGATATCCCTTCATGATTTTAGCGTTTCTTATTTTTGACGTTTTAATGTCAATGGGACCGGCATAGTCGACGCGAGTATGTTCGAAGGCTAATGCAGGGGTGATTCGTGCTGATGGAAGGTTCCCCATAATCTGTATAGATGGCGTTGGTTTTGTTTTGAAGCAGGGGATGCATTTTCGTAATTGCTGACGAACAGTGTTTCTGGCATTTAGCAGCCAGTATTTGTTATGTAATAAATTGAGGGTAAGTTGTATACCTCCATGTAATGCACAATGATGGATTTTATCAATGATAATCCTTGACACATGATGGTCGTTTGGTAGGATGATTGGGTGCTTTTGATTATAGGTCAGTACAGAGAGTCTGGCGCCGACTCGAATTAATTGTTTGTGGTCTAAATATGGATTGAAGGTGAGAAAGCGGCTTGTCTTTGAAATTGGTTTATTTGATTTAAGACAGTGGAACTCATTTCGAAATGCTATCTGCTGTACAATGGACACGATACTATTCTCAGGTTCTTGTAGCTCGGAGTATGTGAGATAGCTGGACTGCTTAATTGGCCTTTAGATTTGCAGTTGCTAAAAAATCTTTTGCAATAAGCGACAATTCTTACTAGTTTAGGGAACGAGGAGTACCTTGTCAACCATTCAATTTCTAGGCCAGTGCAAGTCAAGTTCAGAGCACTTGTGAAACGTGGGCTGTTTTGGCCAATTCTCTCTGGATTGCTGTAACCATGATGGTTCGTTCCACCAAAGCTTGGATCCGACAAGTTCATCCGGGTTAAGTCCCCGAGAGGCGTAGTCTGCTGGGTTACTTTTGGATGGTACATATCGCCATAATCGCGGATGGATATTTTCCTGGATTTCTGCCACTCGATTTGCGATGAATGTTTTCCAAGTTGATGGCTGTTTTTGAATCCAGGACAAGGTGACTTCTGAGTCGGACCATGGGACAGTGGAACTGTCCGTGATATTTATGTCAACTTTGATTTGTTTCATTAGACGGGAGAGTAAAACAGCTCCACATAGCTCGAGTCTTGGAAGTGATATTGATTTTGTAGGAGCGACTCTAGTTTTTGGTAATGGATCGAAAAGTGATGCTGTCTCGGATAAGATTATTCGCATAGTAAACAGTGGTTTTTGGAGTAAGGGGCTTACTTTGAAGCTAAACTCGTCATGCGCCGGATGCAACTGGAGACCAAGAGTTTTAATTGTATCCTTTTCTGATAAATCTAGGACAGAATTGATTTCTCTGTGTTGTTGAGGAATGTTTTTAATTAATTCCGGATGTTAGGCAGTCCATTTGCGGAGATTAAAGCCTCCTTTGGATAGAACGGAAATTAGTTCTGTTTGTAATGTTAACCCACTTTTAGTATCATGTGCCCCTGTTAGTAGGTCGTCGACGTAACAGTCGTTTTTTAGGCTTCGGGATGCAAGTGGATACTTGTCTTGCTCGTCGTTTGATAATTTATGCAGGGTGCGGATGGCAAGATATGGAGCTGAAGTAGTGCCAAACGTGACTATTGTCATCTGATAATCTTTTATCGGCTCCTTTGGTGAATCTCTCCATAGGATTCTTTGATAATTGGTATGTTCAGGATGCATTTGGACCATCCTGTACATTTTTTCTATGTCAGCGGTGAAAGCGATTTTGTATAGGCGCCAATTTAAGATAGTGGCCCATAAGGTGGGTTGGATTGTTGGTCCGGCCAACATTTGCTCATGTAGTGACCTTCCGTTTGTTGATTTTGCGGAGGCGTTGAAGACTACTCTCAGTTTGGTCGTTGAGCTTTCTTTAATGACTGCGTGATGTGGCAGATAACAATGAGAGATGTTGTTCGGTTCCGCAGAATTTTGGTTTGATTTGAGTTCTGTCATATGTCCTAGCTGTAAGTATTCCTGGATGCATGTTTTGTACTGTGTTTGCAGCTCGGGTTACTTTTCAAAGCGTTTCTCTAATTGGAGAAATTGTTTCAATGCCACATATCGTCTGTGGCCAAGTTCCGGTCCGTTTGGGTTTCTGAAGGGTAGTTTAACCTGATACTGACCTTGTTTTAAACGCTTATGTGACGCTGTATATATTTCCTCACATAGCTCGTCATCGGGATTTGTTATTTTCCTTGGGATTTCCTCTATCTCCCACAATTGTCTCAACTGTTGCTCTAGCTGACATTCTGGTTCTATTTGAACAGTGAGCGTCTTAGCTGTGTTCTGAGTTTTTTGCTGCTTGTACTTCCCATTAGGATCCATCGTAATTGGGTATGCTGAGCAGTTGGATCTCCAGTGGCGCCCTTTATGACTCCGCTCTCAATGATTTCGGTGTATACATCTGCTCCCAGTAGTAAGTCTATTTGACCAGGGTTGTAGAACCTGGGATCGGCGAGTAGCCGATGTTGCAGATAGAGTAGTTTTTTGACATCTATGGTGTCAGCTGGTACGAAATCTGTGATCTTCTGCAATATCAGAGCGTTGATCTTGGTTTCAAATTTCGTGTTGATTGATTTCATCTTAAATGATGTTTGTGCCTTCACGTGGGCGGTTTGAGTTTTTCCTAAACGGCTGACTTTGACGTGTGTTGTTTTTCGTAGTTGCCTTAAACGTTTACTGGCAGCTTCAGTAATGAACGATACTTGTGAGCCCGAGTCTATTAGAGCTCTCATTGTGTGGGTTTGCCCGTTTGGACTCTCTATATCGACTAACGCAGTTGACAATAATGCCCGACTGACGTTTGTCGAAAAGAATGACTTTGTTACTGGCTCATTACTGTCGTTAGGCTCTTTAAGTTTTATTTCAGCTTGCCCTTGGTTATGTGTGGATAAATTCTCTTTTTCTTAATGGATGTGTGTATTGTGGCATTGGAGGCACGATTTTTGGCTTGGGCAGCCATTTAGGTTATGTCCTGACGAAAGGCAGTTCTTGCATAACCTGTGACTGTTTATAAAATTTAATCTCTCCTTTGGAGATAATTTTCTAAAAGAAGAGCAGTGAAAAAGAGTGTGATTCTGTTTTCACATTCCACATGTGTGTGATTTGTTTAAAAATGTGTATGCATTTTTGTTGGGGTAATTTCTTTGGGGTGCACTAGTGTGCGAATTTGTGGTTTCATACCCGCTGCGGGAATCTCGAGTACGAACACGTGCCTCGTTTTGGTTTTTGTACTGACGTACTGTTTCTAGTGTCTTGTTATTGTGACACTCTTGGATTGCTTCTAGAGTGCGGAACCTTGTCTCTAGAAACGTTGACAGATCGGAATATTTGGAAATTTCGTTTCTTGTTCCTTGCTCATGCTCCCACAATTGATGTGTTTCTGGAGGGAGGCGTTGAACAAGATGGTATATTAGTATGGCGTCCCAATGTTCAACTGGAAGCCCTAGATATCGAAGCTCATGAAGACTCTCTTCTCTTTGATCGAGAAGGGAGCGTATGGCGTGAGCTGATTCGGCCTTGACAGGTGCTTGACTAAGTAATGTTTTTAGATGAGTGTTGACTAGCACTCTCTTGTTTTCGAATCTCTTTTGTAAGAGTTCCCCTGCCTTGAGATAATTCGAGTCGATTACCTCGAATTGGCGTAATTGGCGTTCTGCTTCCCCAGTAACACTAAGTTTTAGGTAGTGAAGTTTCTGAACCTTTGATAAATTTGGATCTCTGTGGATCAGCGAATTGAACAGATCATGGAACGTATGCCATGTTTTGTAATTGCCATCAAATATTGGTATTTGTATGGGTGGAAGCCGAGTCTCAATTTTTGGTAGACGTACTGTCTGTGTGGCAGGTTGTTCTCCAGTATGAGGTCACGTTGGGAACGACTCTTCTAGCTCCTGTGACAACTTTGACATCAGATTGATGTATAACTCCTCGGTCTCTTCGTATAGGTTGCCTTCGGCATATTCGCTGTCAGCGCCATTCTCGGCTGACCAGATTGCTATATGCGTCTCTGTGAATGCTTTCCATAGCTTTTCAAGAGATTGAATGCGAGTAGCATAATACTTCTTTCCGTTGTTTGGTTTCAGAATTTGCCTTGCTATGGTTTATCCCGGCTTTACCAATTTGCTCGCGCAGAGCTTTTTGTGTGAGAATTAAGATATCTTTCCCAGTCCTATCCGGCTTTGAAGGACCAATGTCAAGTCCCAATATGGGCTTTACATAAAAAGGGGAGGTGCCGGTGTGGTGGACAGGACTGGTGAACGCAAAATTTTTTAATGTCAATATATATTTTTTTTCACAAATTTACCTTAGCCTAATAATTCAATGCTTATTCGCTAACAAAAAATGATAATTATATCAAAAATTTAAAAATATAACCAAATAAGATGATAAAAATAATAATTCAAATGATAATAAAAATCCAAAAGAAAATAAATCGAACTCAGAATCCAAATAATAAAGTAAATAATATAGATCCAAGCAATAAAGTAAATCCAAATAATAATCCAAATAATAATATAACTTCAAATAATAATGCGTTATTTATTCCACGTTTAACCTGTAAATATAAGACAAACGAGATTAGAAAGAAGTTTTTTTTTTTTTTATTCGAGGTACAAGCAGAATGAGCTTCATTCACTGCTCATGAGTTTGCCAGGTTCAAAACTACCTTAGCTTTGGGGGTACTGAAAAATATAATTTAATTTAATATATTTAATTAAGAAAACCAGGGTTCAATTCTTCCCTTCCTAGTCAAGACTTAATTTCGGTATAGCGCTTCCGATCTGTCTTGTTGACTGCTCAATTTGCAAGTGATTTGCTATGCCCAACAGCACGCTATTTATAGCCGGGAATACAATGTTGGTTGCCGTTGCCTTGACGGTATGCAGTAGCAGCGCGTCGTTATGGAGATTTTTTGTTGTCGTTGGCGTAGTGGAGATATCCATCAGTAAATGGAAGAAGAAGACAACGTACCAGCTGTCTGTGACACATATGTCACTGGATGTTGACGGCAGTAGCCGTGAAATGGTAAGTTTTTCCTTATTTTGGTTTATTTATTTTTGTTAATATATTTTTAAGTTTATATTTCTAGCTTATATGGTACTGCGGCTCGCGAGGAGGAATGCTGTGTATCGTGGGAGTCGGATTCCACGGTTTTAGGTGAGTAAAATTTTCATGTAAAAGTCTCAGATCGTAATGATCTGAGACTTTTACTTATTATTTGTATTATAATTAATTTTGTTTTGTTTTCTTTATAGGTATATTTATATAAGGCCAAAGGCCGAAGCGAATACAGGCGATGCCCCACAGAGTGCCAGGAATTGCTGTGGCACTGAAATATTTTTATATATTTTATATTATTTTTTTTTTTAGTGTAAATGAAAATATGTTTTTATTTATTTTTTTAGAATATTGTTCCGCGACGGAACAACGTCTGTCATATTGCCTTGCTGACTGTTCTCCCAGCTGGTTTCGTTCGCTGCCCTCTTTTCCACTCGACGCTAACTCCTGTTTCTTTCTTCTACTTTGTTCTGTTTCTGAATGTTACTTCTGCTCCTTAGGCTGTTCCCAGAATAATAATTTCCTTGGCTTGAACCCCTTACTCGTGATCGCTTTATTAATGTCTTGATTCGGACTTCTCGGTGAAGATTTATCGAGCCCCAACTCTTTCTCTAGTTCTGCTGTAGCTTCCTCGGGCTCCTTTAGCTTTACCTTTAGCGATTCTATATTCTTTAAGAGCCCTTTTTTTCCTTCTGGGTTTCCTCCAATGCTTGTACTGCTTCTATTTCACGGCACTGGATTACTTCGAATGCTGCTGTCACCAGTAGATCTAAGGCTTCGCCTTTTGTACTATTTTAGCACTCTCATTCAGTTCCTCCAGCAATATCTCTGCCTCTTTCTCTGTCCTTCTTTTCCGTAACTCTCCCGTTATATGCTCCTCTATATATTGCCAGTCCTGTTCATAACTCTGCAATATTGTCTGGCATTCCTTAAGCTCCTGTGCTTTCAGTTATAATTCCCTTTCCTGGGCCTGATAACGTGCTAATTCCTCCCTAGTTAATATATTACTCCTACCTGTGGACATTTAAGGTATATATATAGCAAAGCTAGTGCCATGCAGACATTGATACGCTGCCACGGATTATTCCTATCCTTATTGTAAACCCAACTAGACTCAATCTCTTGACCAAAACTATTTCCAATAACTCCGATCCTTATATAAAACAACTGAAATTACTGTCACTATACTCGAGACCATTAAACGAAACAACGATTAGTCTCTAAACTTACTATCTACTATCCTTAGTCTCCTATTACCTAACAACAAAATTATCAAAAATCAAATCCAATATTTTTTAAATTTTTATTTTAAACTACACAAAAAAAACCAACACAAAACAAATCTTAAATCAGTTTTCACTGTACCCTAAAAAAAAATGTGCACAAAAATTATGTACATGCCCCGTAATACGAAAAGTTGTTTAGCACGTTTGTTGTATATATCTACGTGTATGACCAGTTGGAGTAGCTAAATTAGCTCAGCTGCTGGTGTGTGTGTATTTGGAGTAGATAAATTTAGCTTTGCTCCCAGTGTGTGTATTTGGAGTAGCTAAATTTAGCTTTGCTCCCAGTGTGTGTGTTTGGAGTAGCTAAATTAGCTTTGCTCCCAGTGTGTGTGTTTGTGTAACTGAATTACTACCTTACCCGGTATATCCGCGGCTACGATTAACACCCCTACGGAAACATGACTTAATTACACTCCACTGAAATTATTATAAAATTATTATCTATGAATTCACCAAGTAATAATAATAAAAAAAAATGTAACCACAGCTTAAAAAATGAAAACCAATCACATCAAAATAAAAAAAAATTCTGTACCTAGAAACCAAACAAAACAAAAGATAAAATATACAATTAAATGCTTTCACATTACCTGTACCCAATTTAAACACGAACTCACTTTAACTTTTTTCCGGCTGCGCCAATTGTCGTGCCTTCTGAGCAATCGAATGAATAAAATCCAATAATGAACCGCGATAAACTTTCTTTGCAATGAAAACACACTCGAATTTCTATTCAGAAATTATTTCTTTATTTTAACAAACTGACCTATCGTAAATTACCCTAAGCTATCTGGCGCTTAGGTAATCTGAACCGAACCGAAACTTGCGAGCACTATGACTATTAATAAAACGGCACTCGCCAGACTTTCTTTGCTCACAACGTGGATGTAAACAAACGACAACAACCTTGTCGTTTGTTCTACCGGTTGCAGCACCTGAGTCGCTTAGTTTTAAACAATCGCTTTACATAATAATTACCATGCGAAGGTGAATTATTATTGTAATCGTCGATTGCTCCACTAAGCGCTCATCGCAGCCAGCTATTGGGCTAATCAGCAAAACAACCGACATTTGCAGAACAATACCATGCGAGGTTATTGTTTAGCAATTGCTGATTATTTCGCTGTGATGCCTTTGGCTGCTGGAAATATCTTCCGTATATCGGGCCAACATGGGAATACGAGCTCACTGTCAGCACTCTCTAGCATAGGGAAATAGCATAGGATTTCGGTTTTGTTTCTGAAGTTCACTTATTTTTCATCTCGGAGATCTTAGCTCTAATCATTTATGAAGGGGTGGGAAGTTTTATTGGTGGAGGTTGCTGGTTTAGTTTGATCTGCTCTTGGTACTGGAAGTTGGCTGAGAGCTTCAGTGGCAATATCGGATACTATGACTAGGACTGCCTGGAGTGTGTTGGACTGGGTTACGTTACCTGTACCAAGACTTGAATAGAATGGGTGCGGCTTATGTCTGTATTAAGTAACCGAATTTATTTCGGGCCTGTATACTTGTCAGCTTGAGTTTGGTGTTAGTTGTTTACTTTAGTATGAGTGCCTGTGGTATGTTGCGCTGAGCTACTTTGTGGCTGAGGAAGCGCTATCTAAGGCATGGGTGGATGTGTGCATCTGTGTATATATGTGGACAAGAAATGTTGTGAAATTCCCTAAGTAAAGTAGTGTAATTAGTTTAGTAATAATTCAAATTAACCCTAGAATATTTTTGTTCATACCAATAGATTCTAGAAGGTGTCAGTGCGGGTCTTCATTCTAGGGGTGGACAAAATTTTTATGAGAAATCCTCCACGGTCTAAGGTTTTCGAGATATTAGCGATCTTACCTTTTCAGGTATAATTAATATTAGTAATAGTTCAAGTTAACCCTAGGACATTTTTTTGTTCATGCCAATAGTACTAGTACTAGGGGAGGTATACTTAATATTAGTAGCTGAAAAACAAAAAAAACAACAATAACTATTACCTAAGTTGTGGATTAAAGATTTGATGGTATTTATCTGTAGGTGTCTTTCATAAACAAGATTGCAATCAGATTGTAATCATATATCTAAAAATAGATCAGGCGAAGTTGGTTAGGGTGAGTGTAGGTAGATAGGTTCACTTAACTAAGTAATGGAAATTAGTAGCTGCCTAATTTTGCTCTTCAGGTGTATTAATTATTACTTATATTAATTCAAAACCAAAACCTACATTTAGGCGCAACACTTGAAAACTGCACAATCATAATACAAAAATCTACATTTAGGTGCACCAAGAAAACAGCAAAACCGTAGTAACGGGCATGCTGGTAGTACCGGCTAATGCCGCTAGGGCGCAGTCAAGATCAAATGACACATCGAAGACATAAGCCAGTCAAGACTCAATGGTGTATCCAAGACATAAGCCAATCAGAACTCAATGGTGCATCCAGTAAGCCAAGACCCAATGGTGCATCCAAGACATAAACCAGTACAGTCAAGCCACAAACCCACATCTAGTAGGCACGCAAGCCTACTAGCGATAGTGGCGCAATCTGTGGCGAAATCCTGGCAGCTAAAACAGTGGGCCAGAATCTAACTGCCTAAATGTACCCTTTTATTATGATTTTGGTGTTTTCAAGTGTTGCGCCTAAATTTAGGCTTTGGTTTTGAATTAATACTAGTAATAAATAAAGTTAACAGAAAGAAATTTTTGTTCACGCCAACGGATTCTTGATGGTGGGTAGTTGGTGGGTTATTAAGATATGGGATAACTAAGGGGCTAATGAAATTTTCATCAAACAAATCCTCTATGGGCTTTGGTTTTCGAAATATTAGCATATTAATAATTCAAGTTATTTTTGCTCATGCCAATGGATTCTAGATGGTGCGGGGTGCGGGTGTTAGTTCTAGGGGGACGAAATTTTCATCAGAAATCCTCGACGGGCACACCATTTCTTGAGTAAGGTTACCTAGCGGCATTAGACGGAGCTATCAGCATGCCTTGGTTTTGCTGTTTTCTTTTATTAGCAGGGAAGTTCCAGATATCAGCATGATGTCATCTTGGTTTTGCTGTTTTCAAGTGTTGCAAGTTTTCTTAGTGGGGAAATTGTAGATATCGGCATCATTTTAATTTCACAACACCTTGGCTTGATGTTTTCTTAGCAAATTATCTATGAGTCTATGGTATGTGTATTGAAAAGTCGTATGTTTTATAAACATTTGTTTTTATTTCTAATAAAATTTCTTATTACAAAAGTATTTCTTGTCCAATATGAACTTGGCAAGATGGCGCATTTGTGTTAATCTCTATTAGTTTTCCACAATTGTAATCATCTTCGACGTTGATAATGGTTTCACCCTCTCCAAATATCTTCTGCATCCAATGAACTTTTTCAGCTCCCTTTACATATATGGTTTTGTTTCGAAGGAGTGGTTCAACTTTAGTGTACAACTTGTGATACGGTATGTAGCTGTCATCCCAGCAGAATCCATGAAAATTGTGTTGGAGCCATTTTACTTGTCTCATTTTTGCTGAAGTCAATTCTTTGTATCTGAACGGTGGTTGAAGTATAAATTGCTGTGTTATGGCCCAATATACGGAAGATTCTTCCAGCAGCCAAGGGCGCATTCTAGCGAAATAATCAGCAATTGCTAAACAATAACTTCGCATGGTATTGTTCTGCAACTGTCGGTTATTTTGCTGATTAGCCCAACAGCTGGCTGCGATGAGCGATTAGTGAAACAATCGACGATTACGATAATAATTAACCTAGCATGTTAATTATTATGTAAGGTGATTGTTTACTACTAAGCGACTCAGGTGCTACAACCGGTAGAATAAACGGCAAGGTTGTTGTCGTTTGTTTACATCCGCGTTGCGAGTAAAAGTTTACTTCCGAATATTGGAGCATAAAAGACCAATGACTGGTCTGTCGAGTGCCTGTAATATTCTATTCTTCCAGTGAGCCGTCGCGTTGCATAGTGGTGTCAAGTTTCCGTTCGGTGGGGCGTACATAGTAATTGTTAATATAGGTCAAGTTTTAGTAAATAAAGATTTATAACGTGCACGAAATTCGAGCGTTGTTTTATTCGAAGAAAGTTTTATCGCGGTTAATTATTGGGTTTTATTGATTGATTGCTTTTGGGACACGACAATTTGGCGCAGCCGGTTTAAAAAGGTATTGTATTTTTAAAATTTTTATATATTGGGAGTTAATCTTTTTTTAGCTGCTCCATTTTTTCTTAAACAATATCACGTTAATTAAATAGGTGCAAAGCCTCATTTGGCTTCGCCATTTATTTAACATTAATTTTAGCTACTCCATTTACTTTTTAGCCTAAAGTAATTGATTGAGTGATTGAGTTTAGGATAATGCTTCTTTCTTGCAGATAAAAAGTGTTAAAGTTAAAATAAAATAAAGTTGTAAGGTGGAAAATTTTTAAGAGAATCTATGTTTTAGCTAGTGAGAATTAGACGTTTTTTCAACGTCGTGTTCGGTTTAGGCGTTGATGATACGCGCGTCTATTTAACTTATTGCGTTAGTTAGTTGTTTTACTAGACTAGTTTTTTACGAGAATAATGTTGGGTTCAAGTAACGTATGGTTAGTTATGTTTGTTTGTGATTGTGTACATCTGAGTAAGAACAAATAAAAAATTTTATAGAAAGCGTGTCTGTTCTGTATGTACGAATAATAGCTGAATTCAGAGTAATGAAGTACGGTAGTTATATTATAGTTTTGCATGTTTAAGGTTATATAGAGCATTGGTATTCGATTAACACCTTTAATAAAGATTTGAGTTTTGCGAAAAGATTTTTTCTAGAGTGTGTTGTATAAATTTGTCGGAATGAAGCATAAACGTAGTTAGAGAAAAAGTAAATTTCGAAGTTAATGAAATTACCAGATCAAAGTAGATTCGAAATTGATAAAAATATAATAAATCGGTAAAAGTGGAAAAAATGGCAGATACATTTGAGAAAATCATGGATATGGTGTCCAAATATATTCCCATGTTTTCGGGAGAAAGGACACCAAAGTTGCCAAAGGAGGTATTTCGCTTCCTCAGCTGCAGTAAGGACTTGCACGACAGGCTGGAACCAGCGGAGCAAAGCATTTTGATTAAATGCATAAAATACCGCTTATCCGATAATGCATATTACCTGATAAGTTCTCAGGAGCCGAAGGACTTCAAGTCTTTGCAGCAAGCGATAAAAACTGCATACTTGCCGAGAAAATCTTTCAGTGAATTGCGGATTGAAATGCTGGCATGTAGACAGAGGCCTGGAGAGGACATCAGGGAGTTTGCAGATCGAATGAAAGAACTGCGCGATCAAATTAAGGAGGCTGTCTCGGCCAAATACCCGGGAGGGGAGAAGGGACTACTAACCGAGTTGGAGGCCGATATTGTAGCTACTTTCAAATCGGGTGTGATGAGTAGACTCACGCAAGTTTACCTTACAGGGCGTAAATTTCAGTCACTGGAAGAAGTGAGAGAGGAAGCCAGTTATTTTGAAAAGGATGCCAAAAGGCTTCAAGTGAGAGAATCAGGAATATGGCAAGAAAACCGACAGCCGAGCACAGAAAATGCATCAAACAGATGGGCAACGGGGAAATATAGCAGCGAAAAGCCTAGACAGAATTCGAGACCATTCTTACACAGAACAGGGCCAGTGTCATCAGGAAGATCTATTGAGTGTTTTCAATGCGGACAGCGTGGACACTTTGCGGGAGAGTGCCAACAAGTACCCTCTTGTACTGAATGTCAGGAATATGGACATGAGGAATCCAATTGCCGAATTCATCACGTCAGAGTGGCAAACTGTGCAGCTAGCCTTCAAGATGAACTCCATTCAGGAAGAGAGGGGCTTTATTGCCAATTCTGCCGTACATGGGACCACTACACGGAGAACTGTCTTAAGAAATATTTAGCAGAGAAAAAAAGTGAAAAATTGAATTCAAGAAGTAAATTTGTGATCACAGTGCCATCTGACATAGCGTTAGAAGGTAAGTTTAGACTTCTCATTGACACTGGTTCCACCTGTAGCTTAATCAAGGGCGCTAGAATAAGAAGAGATACAGCTATAAATACGCACCAGAAAATAAGAATTGGGGGACTCTTTGGATTTACCAGGAGTTCCACAGGCATCTGTGAGGCGAAGTTGTTCATGGACAACGGTCAGCAAGAATGCAATATTAACGTCATTGGTGATACCGACTCGATTCCAGCTGATGGTATCCTTGGAATGGATTTCCTCAGTGACAGAGTTATTATTGACTGTGTAAATAGGAAACTTTGGGTACAAGGTGCAGGAAAAGGCAACGAGGCAAGTGCCTCTGGTAAAAGTTTTGCAGCTTTTGCACGTGTGGGACCCACAGCTTGGCAAAGTAGCAGTCAAGGAAGTCCGTTTCAGGCCAGGATAGAGGAGAATAACATTAAAATTGCGGAAAGCATCGCATCTTGCGCTGATGACCGACACTTCAAAACGAAAAGTCCGGCAAGCAATGCAAAGAAATCTTTAGGACAGAGAGAGAAAAGTAAACCCATATTGGAGGAGCCATTCTGGGCACAATTATGGGAGAAGACTTTGTCCACAGCTTATGATAGTGCGTTATTTCATAATGTAAGTGTCGACGAATTTAGTGAGGGGAGGGGACAACCGGAACATAAAGGGTACAGTAGAAATAGGCTGGAGGATGACCATGCATTCGTAAGAATCGCCAATGCAACAGCCAATTTTGTAAAAAATCCTGATTCCTCGCACGGGCAAATAGGACCGCGCAAATTTTACAGACGACCTGCATGGAATCATAAGAACAATTACAGCCGACGGCGATCTCAGTGGACCTTGCCGCAAAAAGGTAAAGTTAAGCTACAAAAATATAGCTTGCAAACGGGTACGATAGCACCGGTGCGAAGTAGGACCGATATGAAGAATATCACGCCTAGCTTCGCCAGTCTATACAAGGTAGGTAACAGTTATGACCCAGGAATCGGGGACCTTAACCACAGAAATGTCCAAAAAATTCCCTCCAATTTCAGAAGAAATTCGATGAGCGGAGTTTAAAATGAGCCGGAAAATATGGAAAGGATATAAAAAGGTAACCAAGTGGATCCAATGTAAGGTAAATCTATAAAATAAAAGATACAAAGGTAAGGAAATGTCTTAAGAAAAAAGAGAGAGAGCAATTGAATAATGGAAATTTGAAAATTTTAAATAAATAGAGATTTTAAAAGAGAATGAAATTGAATAAAAAGGAAGAAATAGAGATTTTGTTTTGAAAAAAAATAAATAAGATATGTAAAAGAAAGAGAAATTTGAAAAAGAACCAAGAAAGAAAAAGTTAGAAGAATAAGAAACGTGTGAAGATAGTTAATAAAGATTTAAAGTTAGAAATGGAAAGCTAACAATCAGGCACAAGAAAGATAAAAAAAAACCCAAACAGTAATGAAAATAAGGGAAAAGAATATTTTAAAAATGTTGATTAATAAACGAAGAGATTTTTAAAGATAAGAGTCAAGAAAAAATTGAAAAGTTAAAAGGAATAAGAGATTTAAGGAGAAGTTTAAAAAAAAATATATAATAAGAGTTAAACAAAATTGCTAAATTGAACAAGAGTTATAAGAAAAGATTTAAAACATATATTATAGTATATAGTAGAATAGAGAAAAATAAAAGTGGTTGCCAAAGCTTAAATAACTATAGGTAAGATCGTCAAATCTACATATTCAACGCTTCCAGAGCATAGGCGGTAGCAGAACGAGAGGATCAATGAAAGAATATATCAACCATAGTAGATACGGAACGAGTAAATATAGGGGATCAACATTACTGCAGCTCAGGGTATGAGCGAAGAACGAGAAATTAGTAAGATGCAGCTGATAAGGATATGTACGCTGGTGTCTTTGAGCTTCGGATAGTTACATCCACGGAAAATTTACGCTCGGAACATGAGTGAAATAATCATTTGAACATGAACAAGATATATACTATTCTTGTAACAGTGAAGTCCACATATATTATCTCCATAGATACCGAATTTGGAGCAGCAGTGAAAAAGTCCCAAAATATAGCTACATCTTAGATAAACTTTTAATGGAAAGCTATAATCAGGAAACCTGACGGAACTCTGAGAGCATAATTTAATACTGAGAGGTCTGTAATATATATGTACCTACTAATCTACAACCTGAGATATAAAAAAAAACAATTTTTAAGTACACGTGGACTCTCAATATAATTGAGAGAACTCCATCGTACTTAAAAGAAATTTTTTTTTGAAAAAAAAACCATTTTGATGAGTCCGTCCTACCACCGACCCTCAGAGCAACGATTTCCATTGAGATGTTTCTTGAAATGATGATCACATCTTAAAAGCTACAAACTGATGTAATGGTTTCCAGAAATGCAATGTAGATGAAATTACTCTTACCAAATAATTAATGGGATAAAGTAGCATTTCACCGTAAAATCTTATTTGAAATTTAAAGGAGATCAAGTGCCAGCAGCATTATCAGGAAGAGTGTACCGTTTTAAACGTTAGAAAAGTGAAAAGTGCGAGCGTTCATCGGAAAACCATCAAAAGGGTCAATAAATCAGAGGTTATCCAAGCTAGCAGATGCCAGTATATAGTCATCATGTCAAGAATACCAAACCAGCAAACAGTAAATTTACCCTCGTCGGAAAGCAGATGGTGCAATTAGAGTAGCCATAGTATTGTAATTAAAGAAGTTTTGGGCACCCGTAGAAAGTATACTCTTAGATAGAATTTTTGTGTAAATAATTTTGTGATATATAAGTGCTATAAACACTTGTAAAAAGAAAACTTGTAATTTTTGTTATTTTTGTTATTAGACAGACAATAAATACGTTGTATTTTTTTAAAATGCATGTGAATTAATTAAGAATATTTGCTTTAATCATGTAAATTTAGTTAAATAAATAAAAGAGATCAATAGATTGCAGCATAATATAAGAGAAATTTTTTGATTATAGCATTGGAAAGATACATAGTTTTTGGGAAAATATGTTAGTTGTGAAAGAAAAATTTCATAAAGTAAAGATATGCATGAAAAAAAAATGTGTTAATTGTTAAAGAATAAATGTCATAAATTAGAGATAAGCATGAAGACAAAGAAAAAATATATATAAGGATATATATAAGGAAATAAAAATATGTCAGAAAGAGTTAAACAGATAAACTATAAAATTATTAGTGAAAATAAATACGTGTAATCAAAAAGAAAAGTTAGCATGCAGGTTGTAATAAAGAAAAACAATGCAAAATGTAAGAAAATATAAATTAGAATATTTATATTGATATGTAAGAAAAATGTAAAACAATCTGAACCGAACGGAGACCAAAAATATTTTCAATTTTTGAGACTATTACACTCTCCAGATCTAGTTCCCTGCGGAAACTAGTTTTTCTAAGGGGGGAGGGATGTTATGGCCCAATATACGGAATATTCTTCCAGCAGCCAAGGGCGCATTCTAGCGAAATAATCAGCAATTGCTAAACAATAACTTCGCATGGTATTGTTCTGCAACTGTCGGTTATTTTGCTGATTAGCCCAACAGCTGGCTGCGATGAGCGATTAGTGAAACAATCGACGATTACGATAATAATTAACCTAGCATGTTAATTATTATGTAAGGTGATTGTTTACTACTAAGCGACTCAGGTGCTGCAACCGGTAGAATAAACGGCAAGGTTGTTGTCGTTTGTTTACATCCGCGTTGCGAGTAAAAGTTTACTTCCGAATATTGGAGCATAAAAGACCAATGACTGGTCTGTCGAGTGCCTGTAATATTCTATTCTTCCAGTGAGCCGTCGCGTTGCATAGTGGTGTCAAGTTTCCGTTCGGTGCGGCGTACATAGTAATTGTTAAGATAGGTCAAGTTTTAGTAAATAAAGATTTATAACGTGCACGAAATTCGAGCGTTGTTTTATTCGAAGAAAGTTTTATCGCGGTTAATTATTGGGTTTTATTGATTGATTGCTTTTGGGACACGACAGCTGCATCTGGTTTTAATTGGTTGAAATTTCCAGTTCTTTAGTGAAAGTTCATTGAGGTTTGTTTTGAATCTTTGGACGTCTACGATGACAGCCATCTTCTTAATTTAACTTTCTAACTTCACTTGTCAGCGGACTGCATTCCACTATTCGATCGTGTAGAAGCAGGCAATATGCTGTTGTATTAACCGGTATATTTTCAGATGTCTTCAATTCTAGCCTTATGTCAACAGCACCAGTTTTTATTGTCTCATTTTGATGTGCGCAATCAATGACTGCGATTGGAGCATCGGTCTTTAACTTCTCCCATGTGGGGAACCGCTGATACTGATGACCATACTATGATTGTGTAAGCTTTATATACATGTCATACAGCAATGCGTATCTATTCAGATCAAATTTCAAATTCAAATCATCATAGGGATATTGTTCTGAGTTCAAATGAACTGTGACATCGGTAAGTTGGCAGTGATCAAACTTGCTAGCATCTTTGGTTTTATCGTTTCTTCGATTCATTTGTAATGCAAAGATGATAAATCGAGGTTTCTCCAGTTGAGTGGAAGTCTTAACTGACCAGGCTTGATGCGTGGACTCTGGTAGTACTTGATACTCATATATGTCCCAGCTACGGAATGGTATTTGTATCGAGCGACCTCTCCTGCTAATTTTAAATAGTTGCAGCTTTTCATCTTACTGTAACATGCGGAATGCTCCATTGAAGTTTGGTCATTTCAATTTTCACCTCATCTGTGGGTGATATATGTAATGGAATAATCGTCTGTCCTGCTCCGGATCAATATGGGTTCATGTTTGGAATTTATAAGAATTTTCAAAATATAATGAGTTGTGTGATGAAATAACAAATTAAAAACATTTTTTAGCTTTTGCTATATACCGGAGAATAAAATAAAAGTACCTTCTTGAACAAATATAAGTTTAACTCGGTAAAAAATCCCATAGAGTAATCGCTATCTTTATTTCTTCCTTCTTGGTATAATATTGGTGTGTTTTTGCCTCATATAATTCACACCCAGAATTTATTCTGAGTTTATATGAGAGGAGATCAATTTGATCTGTTTCAAGCGTCTGCAGCAGGCTACACCGATGAGTGTAAGGTTTTCTGCTAACACGAAACGGTTCTTCTTCTTCCTTTTTATTTTTCTTTTTCAGCCCACTGCGGGCGAATACAGGTTCGATTCGTTTCGAATGAATCTGGTTTTTTAATAAAATTTTTCTTTCTATTTTTCTCAATTTTTTTCATTTTTTCACTTTTTTTTTGTTTGTTCTATTTTTTAATTTGTTTTCAAGCAACTCAACTCCGACATTTGGGACCTGTTGATGAGTCAAACCAAGACTTGAAATTTGTCACCCAAAATATAATAAGCTGTGTGATGAAATAACAAACTAAAAACATAGCTTTTGCTCTATACCGGAAAATCCAAAAAATGTTCCTTCGTGAACAAATATAAGATTAACTCGGTAAAAAATCGTATAGAGTAATGTGTATCTTTATTTCTTCCCCCTTGGTATAATATAGGAGGGTTTTTGCCTGATATAATTCACATCCAGAATTTTCTCTGAGTTTATATGAGAGGAGATCAGCTTGATCTGTTTCAAGCGTCTGCAGCACGCAGAAAACCAAGCTGCATCGATGAGTGGAAGATTTTCTGCTAACAAGAAACTCTTCTTCTTCTTCTTTCTTTTAATTTTTCTTTTTCAGCCCACTGCGGGCGAATAGAGGTTCGATTCGTTTCGAATGAATCTGGTTTTTTTTAATTTATTTAATAAATTTTTTTTTTCTATTTTTCTCAATTTTTTCATGTTTTCATTTCTTTTCTTCGTTCTATTTTTTCATTTGTTTTCAAGTCACTCAATTTCGCTATTTGGGACCTGCTGATGAGTCAAACCAAGACTTGAAACTTGTCATCCAAAATATAATGAGCTGTGTGATGCAATAACAAATTAAAACCCTGTTTAGCTTTTGCTATATATCGGAAAATCCAAAAAAAGGTTCTTCTTGAACAAATATTAGTTTAACCCGCTAAAAAATCCTATAGAGTAATATCTATCTTTATTTCTTCCTCCTTGTTATAATATAGGAGTGTTTTTGCCTCATATAGTTCACACCCAGAATTTATTCTGAGTTTATATGAGAGGAGATCAATTTGATCTGTTTCAAGCGTCTGCAGCAGGCAGAAAACCAAGCTGCACCAATGAGTGTAAGGTGTTCTGCTAACACGAAACGCTTCTTCTTCTTCCTTTTTATTTTTCTTTTTCAGCCCACTGCGGGCGAATACAGGTTCGATTCGTTTCGAATGAATCTGGTTTTTTTAGTTTTTTTAATAAATTTTTTTTTTGTATTCTTCCCAATTTTTTTGATTTCTTTTCTTTGTTCTATTTTTTCATTTGTTTTTCAAGTTACTCATTTCCGCTATTTGGGAGCTATTGATGAGTCAAACCAAGACTTGAAACTTGTCACCCAAAATATAATGAGTTGTGTGATGAAATAACAAATTAACAAGTGAAAAAGCTAGAATTGGTCTAAGACCAATTCTTATGATACTCTAGATGAATGCCCGTATGAAACTTCGTATGGGTATCCATTTGAGCAATTTTGATTTTTGCAGTGGTTTTTCGCATATATTTCTAGAACGGTTCGTCGGACAGAAAAAATGATTATAACTAATTTTATTGGATTTCATATTCTGAAGAAGTTTTTAGTACAATAAAAATGTCTTGGACTGATCGTTTTCACAGTATACATAAAAAACCTAATTTTTTATATGGCAACACCAAGAATGGGTTGTCCGATTTAGTCCATTTTTGAAATTTTATTTGCTAGTACAATGAAAACACGACGTACCAAATTTCAGCTCTCTACGGCAACTCGTTCTCAGGCAGTGTTCAAATATATAACGGAAAACGAAATTTTTGTATGGCAACCCCACGAATTGTCTCATTTTCGAACTTAATTTTACTTTTTTTTTAAAGTCCGTGTACAAAATTTCAGCTCTCTAAGTGTACGCGCTCTCGAGTTATCGTGCGCACGGACGGACAGACATGCAAAAATCAAAATAACTTTTAATATTATCCGTGCGTGTCCCATTCATTTCGCTCTACCATCATTATTTCGAGGTGTTACAAACGGAATGACAAACTTAGTATACCCCTTTAGATTTCATCTAGGGTATAAGAATGAAATAAATTTAGAATACAAAAACATTTTATTAAAAAAATTAAAACAATTTAAAAAAAAAACTAGATTAATTCGAAACGAATCGAAAACCTGTATTCGCCCGCAGTGGGCTGAAAAATATAAATAAAAAGGAAGAAGAAGAAGCGTTTCGTTTTAGCAGAAAACCTTACATTCATCGCTGCAGCTTGGTTTTCTGCCTGCTGCAGACGCTTGAAACAGATCAAATTGATCTCCTCTCATATAAACACAGAATAGATTCTGGGTGTGAATTATATGAAGCAAAAACACTCCTATATTATACCAAGGAGGAAGAAATAAAGATAGAGATTACTCTATAGAATTTTTTAGCGGGTTAAACTTATATTTGTTCAAGAAGAAACTTTTTTTGGATTTTCCGATATATAGCAAAAGCTAAACAGGGTTTTAATTTGTTATTTCATCACACAACTCATTATATTTTGGATGACAAGTTTCAAGTCTTGGTTTGACTCATCAGCAGGTCCCAAATGTCGGAGTTGAGTTGCTTGAAAACAAATTAAAAAATAGAACAAACAAAAAAAAAGTGAAAAAATGAAAAAAATTGAGAAAAATGGAAAGAAAAATTTTATTAAAAAACCAGATTCATTCGAAACGAATCGAACCTGTATTCGCCCGCAGTGGGCTGAAAAAGAAAAATAAAAAGGAAGAAGAAGAACCGTTTCGTGTTAGCAGAAAACCTTACACTCATCGGTGTAGCCTGCTGCAGACGCTTGAAACAGATCAAATTGATCTCCTCTCATATAAACTCAGAATAAATTCTGGGTGTGAACTATATGAGGCAAAAACACTCCTATATTATACCAAGGAGGAAGAAATAAAGATAGATATTACTCTATAGGATTTTTTAGCGGGTTAAACTAATATTTGTTCAAGAAGAACCTTTTTTTGGATTTTCCGATATATAGCAAAAGCTAAACAGGGTTTTAATTTGTTATTGCATCACACAGCTCATTATATTTTGGATGACAAGTTTCAAGTCTTGGTTTGACTCATCAGCAGGTCCCAAATAGCGAAATTGAGTGACTTGAAAACAAATGAAAAAATAGAACGAAGAAAAGAAATGAAAACATGAAAAAATTGAGAAAAATAGAAAAAAAAATTTATTAAATAAATTAAAAAAAACCAGATTCATTCGAAACGAATCGAACCTCTATTCGCCCGCAGTGGGCTGAAAAAGAAAAATTAAAAGAAAGAAGAAGAAGAAGAGTTTCTTGTTAGCAGAAAATCTTCCACTCATCGATGCAGCTTGGTTTTCTGCGTGCTGCAGACGCTTGAAACAGATCAAGCTGATCTCCTCTCATATAAACTCAGAGAAAATTCTGGATGTGAATTATATCAGGCAAAAACCCTCCTATATTATACCAAGGGGGAAGAAATAAAGATACACATTACTCTATACGATTTTTTACCGAGTTAATCTTATATTTGTTCACGAAGGAACATTTTTTGGATTTTCCGGTATAGAGCAAAAGCTATGTTTTTAGTTTGTTATTTCATCACACAGCTTATTATATTTTGGGTGACAAATTTCAAGTCTTGGTTTGACTCATCAACAGGTCCCAAATGTCGGAGTTGAGTTGCTTGAAAACAAATTAAAAAATAGAACAAACAAAAAAAAAGTGAAAAAATGAAAAAAATTGAGAAAAATGGAAAGAAAAATTTTATTAAAAAACCAGATTCATTCGAAACGAATCGAACCTGTATTCGCCCGCAGTGGGCTGAAAAAGAAAAATAAAAAGGAAGAAGAAGAACCGTTTCGTGTTAGCAGAAAACCTTACACTCATCGGTGTAGCCTGCTGCAGACGCTTGAAACAGATCAAATTGATCTCCTCTCATATAAACTCAGAATAAATTCTGGGTGTGAATTATATGAGGCAAAAACACACCAATATTATACCAAGAAGGAAGAAATAAAGATAGCGATTACTCTATGGGATTTTTTACCGAGTTAAACTTATATTTGTTCAAGAAGGTACTTTTATTTTATTCTCCGGTATATAGCAAAAGCTAAAAAATGTTTTTAATTTGTTATTTCATCACACAACTCATTATATTTTGAAAATTCTTATAAATTCCAAACATGAACCCATATTGATCCGGAGCAGGACAGACGATTATTCCATTACATATATCACCCACAGATGAGGTGAAAATTGAAATGACCAAACTTCAATGGAGCATTCCGCATGTTACAGTAAGATGAAAAGCTGCAACTATTTAAAATTAGCAGGAGAGGTCGCTCGATACAAATACCATTCCGTAGCTGGGACATATATGAGTATCAAGTACTACCAGAGTCCACGCATCAAGCCTGGTCAGTTAAGACTTCCACTCAACTGGAGAAACCTCGATTTATCATCTTTGCATTACAAATGAATCGAAGAAACGATAAAACCAAAGATGCTAGCAAGTTTGATCACTGCCAACTTACCGATGTCACAGTTCATTTGAACTCAGAACAATATCCCTATGATGATTTGAATTTGAAATTTGATCTGAATAGATACGCATTGCTGTATGACATGTATATAAAGCTTACACAATCATAGTATGGTCATCAGTATCAGCGGTTCCCCACATGGGAGAAGTTAAAGACCGATGCTCCAATCGCAGTCATTGATTGCGCACATCAAAATGAGACAATAAAAACTGGTGCTGTTGACATAAGGCTAGAATTGAAGACATCTGAAAATATACCGGTTAATACAACAGCATATTGCCTGCTTCTACACGATCGAATAGTGGAATGCAGTCCGCTGACAAGTGAAGTTAGAAAGTTAAATTAAGCAGATGGCTGTCATCGTAGACGTCCAAAGATTCAAAACAAACCTCAATGAACTTTCACTAAAGAACTGGAAATTTCAACCAATTAAAACCAGATGCAGCTGTCGTGTCCCAAAAGCAATCAATCAATAAAACCCAATAATTAACCGCGATAAAACTTTCTTCGAATAAAACAACGCTCGAATTTCGTGCACGTTATAAATCTTTATTTACTAAAACTTGACCTATCTTAACAATTACTATGTACGCCCCACCGAACGGAAACTTGACACCACTATGCAACGCGACGGCTCACTGGAAGAATAGAATATTACAGGCACTCGACAGACCAGTCATTGGTCTTTTATGCTCCAATATTCGGAAGTAAACTTTTACTCGCAACGCGGATGTAAACAAACGACAACAACCTTGCCGTTTATTCTACCGGTTGCAGCACCTGAGTCGCTTAGTAGTAAACAATCACCTTACATAATAATTAACATGCTAGGTTAATTATTATCGTAATCGTCGATTGTTTCACTAATCGCTCATCGCAGCCAGCTGTTGGGCTAATCAGCAAAATAACCGACAGTTGCAGAACAATACCATGCGAAGTTATTGTTTAGCAATTGCTGATTATTTCGCTAGAATGCGCCCTTGGCTGCTGGAAGAATCTTCCGTATATTGGGCCATAACACAGCAATTTATACTTCAACCACCGTTCAGATACAAAGAATTGACTTCAGCAAAAATGAGACAAGTAAAATGGCTCCAACACAATTTTCATGGATTCTGCTGGGATGACAGCTACATACCGTATCACAAGTTGTACACTATAGTTGAACCACTCCTTCGAAACAAAACCATATATGTAATGGGAGCTGAAAAAGTTCATTGGATGCAGAAGATATTTGGAGAGGGTGAAACCATTATCAACGTCGAAGATGATTACAACTGTGGAAAACTAATAGAGATTAACACAAATGCGCCATCTTGCCAAGTTCATATTGGACAAGAAATACTTTTGTAATAAGAAATTTTATTAGAAATAAAAACAAATGTTTATAAAACATACGACTTTTCAATACATATACCATAGACTCATAGATAATTTGCTAAGAAAACATCAAGCCAAGTTGTTGTGAAATTAAAATGATGCCGATATCTACAATTTCCCCACTAAGAAAACTTGCAACACTTGAAAACAGCAAAACCAAGATGACATCATGCTGATATCTGGAACTTCCCTGCTAATAAAAGAAAACAGCAAAACCAAGGCATGCTGATAGCTCCGTCTAATGCCGCTAGGTAACCTTACTCAAGAAATGGTGTGCCCGTCGAGGATTTCTGATGAAAATTTCGTCCCCCTAGAACTAACACCCGCACCCCGCACCATCTAGAATCCATTGGCATGAACAAAAATAACTTAAATTATTAATATGCTAATATTTCAAAAACCAAAGCCCATAGAGGATTTGTTTGATGAAAATTTCATTAGCCCCTTAGTTATCCCATATCTTAATAACCCACCAACTACCCACCATCAAGAATCCGTTGGCGTGAACAAAAATTTCTTTCTGTTAACTTTATTTATTACTAGTATTAATTCAAAACCAAAGCCTAAATTTAGGCGCAACACTTGAAAACACCAAAATCATAATAAAAAGGGTACATTTAGGCAGTTAGATTCTGGCCCACTGTTTTAGCTGCCAGGATTTCGCCACAGATTGCGCCACTATCGCTAGTAGGCTTGCGTGCCTACTAGATGTGGGTTTGTGGCTTGACTGTACTGGTTTATGTCTTGGATGCACCATTGGGTCTTGGCTTACTGGATGCACCATTGAGTTCTGATTGGCTTATGTCTTGGATACACCATTGAGTCTTGACTGGCTTATGTCTTCGATGTGTCATTTGATCTTGACTGCGCCCTAGCGGCATTAGCCGGTACTACCAGCATGCCCGGTACTACGGTTTTGCTGTTTTCTTGGTGCACCTAAATGTAGATTTTTGTATTATGATTGTGCAGTTTTCAAGTGTTGCGCCTAAATGTAGGCTTTGGTTTTGAATTAATATAAGTAATAATTAATACACCTGAAGAGCAAAATTAGGCAGCTACTAATTTCCATTACTTAGTTAAGTGAACCTATCTACCTACACTCACCCCAACCAGCTTCGCCTGATCTATTTTAAGATATATGATTACAATCTGATTGCAATCTTGTTTATAAAAGACACCTACAGATAAATACCATCAAATCTTTAATCCACAACTTAGGTTATAGTTGTTGTTGTTTTTTTTAGTTTTTCAGCTACTAATATTAATTATACCTCCCCTAGTACTAGTACTATTGGCATGAACAAAAAAATGTCCTAGGGTTAACTTGAACTATTACTAATATTAATTATACCTGAAAAGGTAAGATCGCTAATATCTCGAAAACCTTAGCCCGTGGAGGATTTCTCATAAAAATTTTGTCCACCCCTAGAATGAAGACCCGCACTGACACCTTCTAGAATCTATTGGTATGAACAAAAAGATTCTACGGTTAATTTGAATTATTACTAAACTAATTACACTACTTTACTTAGGAAATTTCACAACATTTCTTGTCCACATAAATACACAGATGCACACATCCACCCATGCCTTAGATAGCGCTTCCTCAGCCACAAAGTAGCTCAGCGCAACATACCACAGGCACTCATACTAAAGTAAACAACTAACACCAAACTCAAGCTGACAAGTATACAGGCCCGAAATAAATTCGGTTACTTAATACAGACATAAGCCGCACACATTCTACCCAAGCCTTGGTACAGGTAACGTAACCCAGTCCAACACACTCCAGGCAGTCCTAGTCATAGTATCCGATATTGCCACTGAAGCTCTCAGCCAACTTCCAGTACCAAGACCAGATCAAACTTAACCAGCAACCTCCACCAATAAAACTTCCTACCCCTTCATAAATGATTAGAGCTAAGATCTCCGAGATGAAAAATAAGTGAACTTCAGAAACAAAATCGAAATCCTATGCTATTTCCCTATGTTGAAGAGTGCAGAAAGTGATCTCGTATCCCCAAAACTTGAGATGAGAAATAAGCAAACTCCAAAAACAAAATCGAAATCCTATGCTATTTCCCTATGCTAGAGAGTGCTGACAGTGAGCTCGTATTCCCATGTTGGCCCGATATACGGAAGATTTTTCCAGCAGCCAAAGGCATCACAGCGAAATAATCAGCAGTTGCTAAACAATAACCTCGCATGGTATTTTTCTGCAAATGTCGGTTGTTTTGCTGATTAGCCCAATAGCTGGCTGCGATGAGCGCTTAGTGGAGCAATCGACGATTACAATAATAATTCACCTTCGCATGGTAATTATTATGTAAAGCGATTGTTTAGAACTAAGCGACTCAGGTGCTGCAACCGGTAGAACAAACGACAAGGTTGTTGTCGTTTGTTTACTTCCACGTTGTGAGCAAAGAAAGTCTGGCGAGTGCCGTTTTATTATTAGTCATAGTGCTCGCAAGTTTCGGTTCGGTTCAGATTACCTAAGCGCCAGATAGCTTAGGGTAATTTACGATAGGTCAGTTTGTTAAAATAAAGAAATAATTTGTGAATAGAAATTCGAGTGTGTTTTCATTGCAAAGAATGGTTATCGCGGTTCATTATTGGATTTTATTCATTCGATTGGTCAGAAGGCACGACAATTGGCGCAGCCGGAAAAAAGTTAAAATGAGTTTGTGTTTAAATTGGGTACAGGTAATGTGAAAGCATTTAATTGTATATTTTATCTTTTGTTTTGTTTGGTTTCTAGGTACAGATTTTTTTTTTTTTATTTTGACGTGATTGGTTTTCATTTTTTAAGCTATGGTTACATTTTATTTATTATTATTACTTGGTGAATTCATAGATAATAATTTTATAATAATTTCGGTGGAGTGTAATTAAGTCATGTTTTCGTAGGGGTGTTAATCGTAGCCGCGGAACACACACACTGGGAGCAAAGCTAAATTTAGCTACTCCAAATACACACACTGGGAGCAAAGCTAAATTTAGCTACTCCAAATACACACACACCAAGAGCTGAGCTAATTTAGCTACTCCAACCGGTCATACACGTAGATACATACAACAAACGTACTAAACAACTTTTCGTATTACGGGGCATGTACATAATTTTTGTGCAATTTTTTTTTTAGGGTACAGTGAAAACTGATTTAAGATTTGTTTTGTGTTGGTTTTTTTTGTGTAGTTTAAAATAAAAATTTAAAAAATATTGGATTTGATTTTTGATAATTTTGTTGTTAGGTAATAGGAGACTAAGGATAGTAGATAGTAAGTTTAGAAGACTAATCGTTGTTTCGTTTAATGGTCTCGAGTATAGTGACAGTAATTTCAGTTGTTTTATATAAGGATCGGAGTTATTGGAAATAGTTTTGGTTAAGAGATTGAGTCTAGTTGGGTTTACAATAAGGATAGGAGTTGTGGGGAATAATCCGTGGCAGCGTATCAATGTCTGCATGGTACTAGCTTTGCTATATATATATCTTAAATGTCCACAGGTAGGAGTAATATATTAACTAGGGAGGAACTAGCACGTTATCAGGCCCAGGAAAGGGAATTATAACTGAAAGCACAGGAGCTTAAGGAATGCCAGACAATATTGCAGAGTTATGAACAGAACTGGCAATATATAGAGGAGCATATAACGGGAGAGTTACGGAAAAGAAGGACAGAAAAAGAGGCAGAGAAATTGCTGGAGGAACTGTATGAGAGTGCTAAAAAAAGTACAAAAGGCGAAGCCTTAGATCTACTGGTGACAGCAGCATTCGAAGTAATCCAGTGCCGTGAAATAGAAGCAGTACAACCATTGGAGGAAACCCAGAAGGAAAAAAGGGCTCTTAAAGAATACAGAATCGCTAAAGGTAAAGCTACAGGAGCCCGAGGAAGCTACAGCAGAACTAGAGAAAGAGTTGGGGCTCGATAAATCTTCACCGAGAAGTCCGAATCAAGACATTAATAAAGCGATCACGAGTAAGGGGTTCAAGCCAAGGAAATTATTATTCTGGGAACAGCCTAAGGAGCAGAAGCAACATTCAGAAACAGAGCAAAGTAGAAGAAAGAAACAGGAGTTAGCGTCGAGTGGAAAAGAGGGCAGCGAACGAAACCAGTTGGGAGAACAGTCAGTAAGGCAATATGACAGACGTTGTTCCGTCGCGGAACAATATTCTAAAAAAAAAAATAAAAACATATTTACATTTACACTAAAAAAAAAAAAATAATATAAAATATATAAAAATATTTCAGTGCCACAGCAATTCCTGGCACTCTATGGGGCATCGCCTGTATTCACTTCGGCCTTTGGCCTTATATAAATATACCTATAAAGAAAACAAAACAAAATTAATTATAATACAGATAATAAGTAAAAGTCTCAGATCATTACGATCTGAGACTTTAACATGAAATTTTTACTCACCTAAAACCGTGGAATCCGACTCCCACGATACACAGCATTCCTCCTCGCGAGCCGCAGTACCATTTAAGCTAGAAATATAAACTTAAAAATATATTACAAAAATAAATAAACCAAAATAAGGAAAAACTTACCATTTCACGGCTACTGCCGTCAACATCCAGTGACATTTGTGTCACAGACAGCTAGTACGTTGTCTTCTTCTTCCATTTACTGATGGATATCTCCACTACGCCAACGACAACAAAAAATCACCATAACGACGCGCTGCTACTGCATAGCGTCAAGGCAACGGCAACCAACATTGTATTCCCGGCTATAAATAGCGAGCTGTTGGGCATAGCAAATCACTTGCAAATTGAGCAGTCAACAAGACAGATCGGAAGCGCTAAACCGAAATTAAGTCTTGACTAGGAAGGGAAGAATTGAACCCTGGTTTTATTAATTAAATATATTAAATTAAATTATATTTTTCAGCACCCCCAAAGCTAAGGTAGTTTTGAACCTGGCAAACTCATGAGCAGTGAATGAAGCTCATTCTGCTTGTACCTCGAATAAAAAAAAAAAAACTTCTTTCTAATCTCGTTTTTCTTATATTTACAGGTTAAACGTGCAATAAATAACGCATTATTATTTGAAGTTATATTATTATTTGGATTTACTTTATTGTTTGGAACTATATTATTTTCTTTATTATTTGGATTCTGAGTTCGATTTATTTTCTTTTGGATTTTTATTATTATTTTTATCATCTTGTTTGGTTTTATTATTAAATTTTTGATATAATTATCATTTTTTGTTAGCGAATAAGCATTGAGTTATTAGGCTAATGTAAATTTGTGAAGAATAAAAAATATATATTGACATTAAACAATTTTGCGTTCACCAGTCCTGTCCACCACACCGGCACCTCCCCTTTTTATGTAAAGCCCATATTGGGACTTCACAGACGTGCACGAAAAAGTAATGAATCTAGTATCCAAGAATGTGCCCATGCTATCCGGAGAAAGATCATCCAGGCTTTCGAAGGAGGTATATCGCTTCCTGAGTTGTAGTAAAGAACTACACGATCGACTGACACAAGAAGAGCAGAAGATCTTCATCAGGTGTATAAAGTATCGCTTATCGGACGACGAGTACTACTTGGTATATTCGCAAGAGCCAAAAGATTTCGATTCTTTGCAGCAAGTAATCAAATCAGCTTACATGCCTAAAAAATCTTTTAGTGAATTGCGAACAGAAATCCTGGCATGCAGGCAGAGGTCTGGCGAAGATATCAGGGAGTTCGCAGACCGGATGAAAGAATTGTTCGATCTAATAAAAGCGGCGGTCTCGGCAAAATACCCGGGAGGAGATAGAGGTCTGATTGCAGAGCTGGAGGCAGATGCCGTAGCGACATTCAAAGCAGGCGTTAGGCTTAAACCGACTCAAGTATATCTTACGGGTCGGAAATTTGAATCGCTAGAAGGGTACAGGAGGAAGCTACCTATTACGAAAAGGATGCTCAAAGGCTGGAAGTAGGGGTCCAGAAGGGGTACAGGAGGGCTGAAGGACCAATACTATAAGGACACAGAACAGATGGAGGACAGATGAGGCTAGCTGCGATAGATCCCAACAATCTCGACGAGAAATTTATCCAACTGCTAAGCTGGTATCGCCCACAAGCTATCAAGAACCACCAGCGAAGGCAGCCCCACCCAGGATCATTCATTGTTTGAAATGCGGTCAGCCTGGGTACATGGCTAAAGAATGCCAGTGGGGAAAGTAGCCTCCTTACTGCACTAAGTGCAACAACTATGGACATGGTACACTCAGTTGCAAGAGGCAAAATGTTAAGTTCGCAGATGCATCAGTCAATATTCCTAATTTCCAATAATTGGCGGCTTGTTTGGAGCTCAAAGAAGCTCAAAAGGGACTTGCGAAGCCAAGATGCGCGTGGGAAATAAGGTGCAGACTTGCGAGTTCAATAAAATCCAGGAAATGGACTCGATACCTGCGGGCGGCATATTGGGAATGGCATTTTAACAGACAAGGCTACAATTGACTGTGTCAATAAGAAACTGGTAATACAAGGAGCAGACGAGCACAAAACGAAACTACCTCTTTTTGGAAATACTACAGGTAAAGAAACGGTTATTACATTAGCAAGGGTAAAACGCCTTCAGGAAAAGGTGTACAAGCCAGAAATATTAGAGATCAAGGAAACTCCCCCAAGTAAAGTGAAACAAAGAATAGTGAATCGAATCGCCGCCTTGAAGAATATTATAACCAGTGTGGAAACAGCGTCCCATAATATAAGCAAATATCTAGGTTCTCGAGAATAGTCTCAGAAAGCGAGAAAAACGCGACATAAGACGAATATCCAAGAAGAGGAGATTAGGAATATACCGGTAGCGGAAAGTCCAGGGCTCCAGCAATGGCCAGAATGTGCCCTGGCTTCAGCACATAGAATAGAGATAAAAACAAAGAAAGAAGTAGGGGCAAGATGGCCAGAGGAGATGTGGGGCCAACCACAGGCAAACGGAATAAAGGAATGGGATAAGGAAGCTGACTATCCGCTGACGGCGGTCGAAATTCAATCTCTCGCGACCACTAACGGTGCAGAAGCTTCAGGTGGTAAAAGACCTTGCTGCAGTGATAGCACAAAAGCAAGGCAGCACGCGTTTTGGATCACAGGTACCCAGCAAGCGGCAATGCGCTTACAGCCAAGAACAGAACAACTGGTAAAAATTCAGGTAGAAAGTAACGATGCGCTGGTTTGTATGGCAGAAGAAATCAGTCCGGGGGTATACTGCGGCAATACTATTGTTAGACCAAAGAATGGCCAGGCAAATGTAAGTATCGTTAACGCCAGGACGGAGCCAGTTGAAGTTGTTAATTTTAGACCCCAGCTGGAAAAGTTAGATAGGTATCTGGTGAAGCCACTGAAGAAGGAGCCAGGTACATTAAAAATAAATCAGCAACGGCTTAAGTTGATGAAACAGTCTGTGGGCTGGGTGAAGGGCTGAATACGGAAGAGAAAAAGGCAGTAATGCAAACCTGTTACGAATACAGCGATAACTTTCACTTGCCTGGAGATAAGTTGACATACACTCCGTTATATATATAAAATAGGCCTGAAAAAGGAAATCTGAAAAAGGCAATAAGTAAAAATATTTAATTTACAAAATTTCCATATAAGCTAATCATGTCATAAAACATGGTTAGCTTATCTATTTAATCAGTGAAGAAAATTGCGTCAGCAATTTTCTTCACATTCCATGAATTAAAATAAAATTACTCCCATGGTAAATTTTGCTGAGAATTTTGCCAGTAGAAATATTTAATTGGAAACAAAAATTATAAAACAAAAGGCAAATCGTACATTCAGTACCATTTGTCGTAAAAAAATTACAATATGTATGTACGAACGTACTTACATATAAAAAAAAAAAGCTTTCACGCTCAGAAATGCGCGCCGCGAAAATACATTATATGTATACGCGCGCCGCGACTTCAATCATCGTAACGGTGGCTGATGGTTTATAAAAGCATCAAATTTCAAGCCTCCGTCCAACGAAAAATATTCTGGACTTGTTTAAGCAAGTTCAGAATAAATGAAAAATTTTCTACCCTGAACGAGGGCTGATGGCAACAAAAGTGATCAAGAGCTGAGTTGGTTTTTTAAAATCTCTTTGGAAAGGTCGCAGTCAAATTTTATCTAAAATTATGGTTGGTGTTTTAAAATTTCTTTGAAAAGAATCGGGTGGATCGGTCTCGGTCGCGTTCATAAACAAAATCAGAGTAAAACTACAAAAGTTTCTATATAAGGAAAAGTTGTCCAGTTATGAAAAAGTTTCCAGTTAATAAAGTGCCTAAAAAAGAAATAAAATAAACAAAGTTTATACAAAAAAAGGGTGTTTTGGATAACTCCGCTGCCAGAGTCCCGCTAAAGGTATTTATATAACAAATTGGCGCAGCCGGTAGGATAGAGAAAGCCTACTTTAAACAAACAAAGTATAAGCGCTCGAAAACCCTCTATCCTACGAATCAAAAAGAGGTTTAGGACGAGATCGAATACTGGGCAAGGCAACCTACCCTCCGCCTGAAGTTGAGTCTGGCCTCAGGAGTATTTCGATCTTGTCAGCTCCCAACGCGCGGGGTCGGACAGCTGTAACTGCCTCTGTTTGTAAAACACGCAGCCATCCTCTCATCAAAGCACAAAGTGCCAACGTGGGACAATAGCGAGCTTCATCCCAGCCCAGGAAAAATAGACGTCCACATTAAAAGGAAAATTCCAACGCGAAAACCTGAAGGAAGATCAGATACACTCCAATCTGCGATCCGGAGCTGAAAGGGACTTCGAAGTAGGCAATGGGCCCCCCTTTCAGCTTTTATCCAGGGGAATTTAAGAAGGCCACGCCCCCCCCCCCCCCGGCAGCAAAAGAACTTCAACCGAAAAACTCAGCGATCCTGAATTGAGAGGGACCTCGAAGAAGGCAATAAGCCCCCCTCTCAATTTGAACCAAGGGAATTAAGACGGCAGAAGCCCCCCTAGCTGCAAATTTTACACACGGTGGTCCATGAGCGAGGAAAGCTCCCACCAAGAGACGCCGCAGGAAATATTACCATCTCTACCAACTCCACAACAATCCTCCTCATCGGGTGACACACTGAAAATTCCGTCCCTGAACGAAGGATGCAACGAGGGAGCAACATCCGCACCAGAGGGTGGAGTACAAACACCCCCAACAATCTCAACAGCAACAGGGCTAACACTCAGGAGTGGGACAATCCTTACAGGTTCCCAACAAGTAAGATCTTCTAATTTAAATTTAGAAAATTATTTAAAATATCTAGAGGGGAAAGTGCGAGACTCCTCCGAACTTTCTGTTATACAGTGCGATTCTATTGATAAACAGCACATAAAGTCCCGTGAACGGCGGCTTGAGCAAACCGCGCAATTCAAAGAAAGTACGGAAAAATTTAAAGAAAGCTTAAAGCAGTTTGGGGAGCTCTCGCACTCTCTCGAAACAGAAATTAAAAATAATAGTGTAGAATTAAGAGAAGGTGCCATTGAAGACAGTGTCAGTGATTCCACCTCGAGTGAAATCCTTTTAAATTGGCTGGGTCACTCCCTTCTGGAAACCAGCATAGAAGAAAATAGTTCCCCAATAGTACCAAGAGAAAAGTCAAAAATCCCCAATATAAACATGGCAGATTACGCGAAAAACGTCAAGCTGACTGCCCAGCTGGTTCCCCTATTCTCAGGAGAACAGCACCAAAATTGAGCCTTGAGCTCCAAACATTCCCAGTGCATTTCGGTGGAAGAACTATCAGCATTTTTACATATCCTTCCCACCAGACCTCGAGGCGAAGCTTCCCAACTTTTTACCTCAAATATGCCCACTACTTTCAAAGAAGTAGAGGAACGGCTAAATCGCACGTACCTGCCTAGAGAAACTTACCAGGAACTGGTAAATAAATTAATCACCACAAAGCAGTATCCTTTGGAAAACCTCACCGCCTTCACTGCACGAGTAAAACAGATGCTGGCACTCTGCAATGAAGCAGCAGAGTCCAAATACGGAGCCACAGCAGCACCAGCTGTTAAGACGCAGCTGGAAGATTTCGCAAAGAATGCATTAAAGACAGCCGTGAATAACCCATATACAGGGTGTTTCACAAGTGGTGGATAATAATGAAGGTGGCGATAGGTCATGACGAGAAATGAAAAAAAATTGTACGGCAGAGGGGGTGCATTCTCAACCCTTTCCGAGATAATCGGGGTTAAAGGACTAAGGGTACGTGAAACGTAGGTTTGTACTAAAAAAGTTATATCTTCTACACGACAAATAGTAGAAAGATGGTCGGGGTGCTAATTTATAGAGAACCTCCTGCCCTTTGATTCAATGTGTCAGTGCTTCTTCTACAATATGTAGTTTAGACGAAACGGTCTGCCAAACTTCAAGTTTCAGCTTTTGTACCTCATTTTTTTGTGTTTGAAGCAAAAAAACTAAAATAAAAACCTTATATTTTTTTTCTGTGTTACTCCTGTTAGAAGCTAAGATTGTTTTCTTTAAAACGCACTTTGTTTTCATTTTGTACCTTTCACCGTTTGTGAGTTATGACACAAATATTCTTCCACTACATGTAGAAGAAAATCGGGATAAGTATTATAAAATCATAAAATACACGCCTCTCATTTTGAATACAAAGTAGAAAGTATGACGAATCGTCATTTTCTACCTGCTGGCATCTCTTTTGGTTGGAAATCTGCGTAAATTTGTAATAAAGGATGGCTTACCTGACATTCTTTTAAAGAAACAAGCAATTCATTACCAGCAACTCATCTTATAACGGAGTAAATCTCTTATTGTAAGCAATAACTATCACTAATTTCACTAACCTCATGCGCAGGTAAATTATTCTACTATAAATACCAATGTTAGAAAAGATTTCATTATTCGTAATTCAAAACTAAGAAAAAAAACTTTAAAGCAACGATGGCTTCATTTTCCAATGACGAATACGCGGACATAGTGTACTGTTACGGTTACAGCGACAGAAATTCCCTTGAGGCTCAACGCGAATATCATCGAAGATTTCCGGCGAGAAGGCTTCCATCCGTACGTGTCTTTCAAAGAACCTACCAAAGAAATATGGCAACTTTGGAAATGTGTCGAGAGAAGCCTTCAATCCTTTAACGACTACAGTTGAAGCAAAGGAGAGGGTTCTAGCAATGGCAAGGAATGATCCTGCTAAAGGAACTAGGCGCTTAGCTTTTCGCGTAGAAATGTCTGTGTCAACTGTTTGGAGAATTCTAAAAAAGGAAGGCATGTATCCTTACCACGTTACTCCTGTGCAGGAGCAGTGGATGAACACCAATTATCGAAATAAGTGGATTGGACGGCACAGTCCTTTTCCTTAGCCACCACGGTCTCCTGATTTAACACCCTTAGACTTTTACCTCTGGGGAACTATGAAGGAGATTGTGTACGCCTCGGAAATATCATCAAGAGACGAACTTATACACAGAGTCCAAGAAACTTCCAACAAAATTAAAGAGGATTTGGCAGCAACTGATCTTAAAAGATCTATTAAGCAGAGGGCTTTACTTCATATTCAAAATGACGGGGGCATTTAGAAAATATTTTAAATAGTTATTGTTATTAATTGTTCCTATCTTGATCATAATAAAAAAATATAAAAATGTTGTTTATGGTTTTAATACTATTTCACATTTTCTTGCAAGGTATACTTTTCATGCATTGGATTAATTTTTGGGTCATAACTCACAAACGGTGAAAGGTACGAAATGAAAACAAAGTGCGTTTTAAAGAAAACAATCTTAGCTTCTAACAGGAGTAACACAGAAAAATATTATAAGGTTTTTATTTTAGTTTTTTTGCTTCAAACACAAAAAATGAGGTACAAAAGCTGAAACTTGAAGCTTGGCAGACCGTTTCTTCTAAACTACATACTGTAGAAGAAGCACTGACACATTGAATGAAAGGGCAGGAGGTTCTCTATAAATTATCAACCCAACCATCTTTCTACTGTTTGTCGTTTAGGAGATATAGCTGTTTTAGTACAAACCTACGTTTCACGTACCCTTAGTCCTTTAACCCCGATTATCTCGGAAAGGGTTGAGAATGCACCAGCCTCTGCCATACAATTTTTTTCATTTCTCGACATGACCTATCGCCTCCTTCATTATTATCCATCACTTGTGAAACACCCTGTATGTACCAATACCTTCTGACCATGACAGACGGCACGGTGGATGACCTCGTACAAAGAGCACATGACATGGAACGTCTCCAGCAAAGTGCTCTATTCCTGCAACCTTCAGGGCAATTTCAACAAAATGTGACACAGAATACAATACCCCATTCAATAAGTGCAACAACACCAAAAAACGCACAATTTAGCCAACTTAATTCATCAGCTAAAGCGTACTTACTTCCGACATAATGCCATTCGCTCAAGTTTCTCAGACCCTGACAAGCACAAATAGTCACATTCAGCAGCCGCAGTTCACACCTGCAAACACATCACCATACATCAAACAGGAGCCAAGATCTTCTAACTAAAATTATAATGTACAAAATAAAAATAATTATTTAAATAAAATCAGTTGTAGTTTTTGTAATTTAAGAGGCCATACATACGCCGATTGTCTAAAACGTAAAAATACGCCATACTGTGTGAACTGCAAAATGTATAATCATGAGGTGCGTGACTGTAGGTGGAACAACAAAGACCCCAAAACAGAGAAACACCAAACCAACGTCCAAGAGACCCACAAGGTCCCAACAACTCCAGAGTCTATAATGTGCGTAAAAAGTGTGAGTTCTGTGGCCGTACTTGACATATATTAAGCGTATGTCAACAAAAACGTAAATGGGAGGCCCGAAGTCAGGGAAACGACGTACAGTCGACTCAAAACTCCTCGACTCGACTATAAAACTCCCATTTAACAAAATAGGATCTCCTCAGCAGCCTGATTCCAGTGTCGCTACAGTAAAACTTCCTTTAGACATAGGCCTGAACGGCCAAACTAAACTAGTAGTAGACACAGGCGCTGAGGTAAGTATAATAAAGAAAAGGTCATTAAAAGATCTCAAAGAAATTAACCACAATGAGGCGTGCACACTTCAGAGCCCCTTTGGTACCGGAAAGACGCTGGGAAATTTCCAGGGAAACTTCGTTTTCAAAAACAAAATTCCCTGCAACTTTCAAGTCGTAAAGAACTTGTCTGGTCTTTCCGATGATGGACTTCTAGGAAATGATTTCCTAGCAAAAAATTGGAACGTTGAGGGTCCTAATAAGGCACTAAGGTTTCCTCGCACGGAGACTAATCCCGACGAATTAGCTTTGCCATTGATGTTTGAAACGGACAAGCCACATTCTGAAAAAGCAGTCGAAGTAAGAACACTTGCAGAAGAGGTAGAGTCTAAACAGGCTGAACTATCCACCTGCAGTGTCTTCAAGGCTTCTCAAACGAGAAAAGCTGGCTGTCAAGCTCCAAAAGAGCCCAAGGATTGTGAAAAAAGCTGTCTGGGTGAACAAGAGACCGATGAAATCAGGCAGCAATTGGTTACCTTTAAGGAACCAATCTGCATACCCGCGCGCTCTCAAATTGTTGCCCCAGTCCCATTACAAACTCAAGAAGAAATGCTCTGTTTATCAAAAGAGATAAGCGATGGAGTCTTCTTGGCAAACAGTTTGCTGTCATCTGGAAAGGGATTAGTGCTGGTTAGTATTCTCAACGCTAACAGTCATCAAGTAGTCATACATAGCTTAAAGTTACAGCTATTTCCAATAAATGACTACACCATTACACATCCCATTAACACACACAAGAGACCACAACCATACGCAGATTCCAATACCAAATAAAGAGCTAATACCAAACACCACAAGAGACGGAACTGAGTGTCTAAAGCCTGCCAAAAAGGTGTATATAGCTCTTCCGTCCAAAATCTTGAGGCATAAATCACTATTAAACAAACAACGGCCATATAAGAATGGTAGCGAGTCTCTAAAGCCTATATTAAAGGTGCATATTACTCCACCGTCACACAGCACACAGAATTCTACATGGTCAAAAAGCAATAGCATTGACGCGAATGAGTATATCCCACAACCTAAGGCAAAACCACACAGGTGTACCAAACTCAGCCGTCAACAAAACAGGAAGCAAATACCCTGCAACATGCTAACAACAACGAAATAAAGCCGCAAAAGGAATCTCAAAAGCCTCATCTATTTCCAGGTCAAAAACTTAAAAGGAAGAGTAAGTCAAACTAAGGTTCAGCCGACAAAACGACAATATTACAACATGTACGATATCTATACCCGGATTATGAGATTTCGGACGACATAAAGCCATACTCGCGTATTTCTAGGCTAGAGCGGGAACTCAGACTGGACCCTAATTTGACCGCGGAAGAAAAATTTTCGATATCAGAACTCTGCGAAGAGTATAACGATATATTCTTCCTCAAACGTGACAAACTCACCTATACAAATGCGATAACGCATAATATTCCATTGGTTTAAGATCAAGCACCAATCAATCAAAAAATGTACCGCTTACCTGAAACACAGCGGAAAGTAATTAACGAGCAGTTAAAAGAAATGCTACACAGCGGGATAGTCCAGTCTAGTAAAAGCCCTTGGAATTCACCTCAACAAGTTGTCCCCAAGAAAGCGGGACCTGACGGTGAAAAAAGGTGGCGCGTCGTTGTCGACTTTCGTAAATTAAACGAAAAGACAATTGGAGACGCATTCCCGCTACCCCGAATCGAGGATATTCTCGACCAACTAGGTCACGCTCGATTTGGCAAACGGCTATCAGCAAGTTCTTGTCGACAAAAGAGATCGACATAAAACTGCTTTCAGCACAAGTTATGGGCACTACGAGTTCAAGCGTATGCCATTTGCGCTCAAAGGAGCCCCCGCCACATTTCAACGCCTAATGAATTTCGTACTAACAGGCTTACAAGGCCTCGAATGTTTTGTCTACCTAGCTGACATTGTCATCTATGGTAAAAATTTAAACGACCACAACGAAAAGTTGAGAAAAGTCTTCAATAAGTTGAGAGAGAACAACTTGAAGCTGCAGCGAGAGAAGTGCGAGTTTCTACGAAGAGAAGTTGTTTACCTAGGACATAAATATTCTAGCGAAGGAGCCCTACCAGACCCAAGTATGACGGCCTGCGTCCAAACATTTCCTGTTCCAAGAGCAGTAAGGCAAGTTCAGTCGTTTTTAGGACTTGCCAATTACTACAGGAAATTCATTCCAGACTTCTCCAAAATTGTACGTCCAATCACAAATTTTCTCCGAAAGGATGTAAAATTCACTTGGACAGAGAAATGCCAAGAAGCAATTCAGATCATAAAAAATGCTTTAATTTCCCCACCACTTTTGATTTACCCCGATTTCACAAAATCTTTTAATCTTACTACGGACGCAAGTAACGAGGCTCTAGGAGCTGTTCTTTCTCAAGGAGAAGTCGGAAAGGACCAGCCCGCACATTAAACAAAGCCGAAAGAAATTACTCTACTATAGAGAAAGAGTTATTATCTATTGTCTGGGCGACCAAGAATTTCATGTGCTATCTTCAAGGCCGGAAATTCACGGTCTATACTGACCATAAACCTCTCAAAGGTGTCTTCAATGTGTAAGACCCTACTTCCCGTTTGGTGTGATTTCACCACAAATTATCTGAATTCGATTACAACATCGAATACAAGCCCGGGAAGTACAACACTTATGCCGATGTACTAAGTCGCATCCCTCAAGGATTAAAGGAAGACAGTTTAGGCAATACCTTAACGGTAAAAGCACGATGGACTCAGATGTGGAGGAAGATAATTCCACAAATAATAAGAGAAAGAAGAAATCCGCTCATTGTTTCATCGTGACTCGAGCTCAGAAGCAAAAGGCTCAAGATGTTATATACCTAAAATAAGGAAAATTTCCAGAAAAAACCTGAAAAAAGGACAAGAAAATGAAAATCATATTCATTAATTTTTTCACCTAAGCTAACCATGCTTAAAACATGGTTGACTTATCTCTTAAACTTATGAAGAAAATTGCATCAGCAATTTTCTTCACATTCCACATAATTTATAAAATTTTTCTCATAAAACAACTTGGGAAAAACAAAAGTTTCAGTTTACAACCCAAGTCGATTTACTTAAAAATTTCCACGACAAATTTTGCCTTCAGCAAAATTTGTCATTTCAATAATTTAATTACAAAATAAATCAAAAAGCAAATCGTACCTTCAGTACAATTTGCCGCGAAAAAATTCAACATGCATATACATACGTACATACATATTACGACAAAAAAACTTTCGTAATAAGAAACGCACGCCACAGAAATGCATTGCATATATATGCGCGTCGCGATTGTCAAACGACAGGACGGTGGCTGATGTTTTCAAAAGTGTAAGATTACATTTTTGAGGCCATTTGTCCAACGCGAATAATTCTGGACATGTTTGAACAAGTCCAGAATTAAAATCGTAAAATTTTCTCGTGATAAGAAAATGCAATTTAGCATTTTCGATCCTGAACAACGGCTCTTGATCACGATGAATGTGATCAAGAGTAGAGTCGGTTTTTAAAAGTCGAGAAAAAAGCACAAAAGCAGTCCGAAAAAGAAAGAAAGAGGTTTTGGTATTGGCGCGTTGGAATAAGTTTTGTGGAAATAAAATATAAGTTTTTGTGGAAATAAAATATAAGTTTTTGTGGAAATAAAATATAAGTTTTTGTGGAAATAAAGCATAAGTTTTGTGGAAATAAAACATAAGTTTTGTGGAAATAAAATATAAGGTCGGTGTTAAACAGATTTGCATTGATGTGTGATTCTAAGAGAAAAAAGCCCAGGATACAAATAAAGGGTACAAAAAAAAGAGAGTGTTTGTTTAGAGGAAAAATCTTAAAGGATTATATCCAGGTGGCGGCCTAACAGTGGGAGTTTATCAGTGAGTACCCATACTGTAAATATAAAAAGAAATACAACAAATTGGCGGAGCCGGTAGGATCAAGGAAGCTTGGTCAGGTTAAACGATCGTAAACGCTTGAAAAGCCTTGGTCCTACACGAATCTACGGGGAACCTTTGACGACCACGTCACCCCCAACGCTCGGGGTAGATCTCATCTATAGGCGCCTCTGCTCCAGACGAGCAAGCGTTCACCCCAGTGAGTGGAAAAAGAAACACCAGCAAGGGAGTTTACCAGAAGCTCTGTTGCAGCATCGTAAGGAAGGGAGACAACCGATATCTACACATCTACACAAGGACCAACCGACCACAGAAAACCAAGTCCAGAAGGAAGATATCATCGTTCCTGGGTTGAAGGGGATTTGGAAGAAGGCTTTAAGCCCCCCTTTCAACTATATCCAGGGGATGTAAGTAGGCCCAGCCCCCCCCCCCCCCCCCAGCAGCAAACAGAAGCACCGGAAAATTATAACTTCGTTCCAGGATTGAAAGGAATCTCGAAGTCGGCAAAAGCCCCCCTTTCAATCTCAGCCAAGGGAATTAAGACGGCAGGAGCCCCCCCTAGTAGCAAAAAATATTCCAGAAGGGAATACTCCAAGAAGGCTGGAAGCCCCCCTTTTGGACAACGCGGGACGCATATGTCAGAAGGATACTCGACACCGGCACCTGAGACAGGCACGAGATTAGACTGCATACCTTCATCCGACGCGGAGAGATCCCCAGGTGAAAATCTCCAACACCTCCGGGAAGGTACAGAAAACGCCCAAGAAGACGACCCAGCACAGCAAGAAGCAACAGGAGTTCGCCTTCGAGGCGGCACCGTTTTAACAGGGCCCACGGTTGTATCTAAAGTAAGTCTAGATAAATTTTTAGATAAGTTATTAGAGAAGGCACGTGAATCCGATAAGCTCACTGTCACGCACTGCGACGCTCTTGACCACAGATTAAGTCAAGGCAGAGAGCAGAGGCTGACACAAATCGAAAAATTCAAAAAAGATACAGAGCGATTCAAACAGGAGCTTATCGAATTCGCCGGGCTTTCACGTTCATTAGGTATAGATAAGACCACAGCCAGTGTACTTGTAAGTGCTGAGGGAGAAGAAAGTGTCAGTGATATTAGTGGTGACGCCTGTGACCAAACAACCACCGAAAATCTCCTTAGTGGCTGGCTAGAAGTATCCTTCACGGATTCTAGTCCAGAAACCAGCCCTGAAACTCGTCAAAGCACCAGTAGACTACCCTACAAAAGTTTAAATAAAACGATAATCACAATGGTAGATTATGCAAAGGTGGCGAAGCTCACGGCACAACTAGTTCCTCTATTTTCGGGTGAAAATACCCCACAGCTAGGTCGTGACCTACAAACATTTATTGGCTGTTGCAAACAGGCCTTACACTGTTTAAGTGAGGAAGAAAAACCTGCCTTCCTACATATGTTGCCCACAAGACTTCGTGGCGATGCTTATCAGCTGTTTGCTTCGGACGTTCCAACTACTTTTAGTGAGGTGGAGGAACGTCTGAACAGAACCTATTTACCACGAGAATCGTACCAAGTGTTGGTCAACACATTGATCACAATGAGGCAAAACCCGTTGGAAACTCTCACTGCCTTCACAACAAGAGTGAAGCAGTTGTTGATGCTTTGCAACGAGGCAGCGGTACTGAAGTACGGAGCAACGGCAGCACCAGCTGTGAAGACACAGTTGGCGGACTTCGCCAAGAATGCCCTCAAAAGTGGAGTGAACAATCCCCACCTATGCCAGTACCTCCTCACTCTGGTAGAAAATTATCTAGAGCAGCTGATACAAAAGGCTTTAGATATGGAAAAGTTACAAGCAGGCACAGTGTTCGTCCAAACGCCGCTAACGCAGCAGCCATATCCAATGGCACCAATAGACCCAAGTCTTCGAGTTCCAGCTCTCAGCCGAACTCCTTACAATCAAGCACCACAGCCACCCATGTATGCATCACCACGACCACAAGAGCCCAGACAGTTTAATCCCCCATACGAACATGCTCAACCATTACGCCCGCCATTTCCACGAAGGGATTCCAGACAACCGGATACACAGAATCTGGTACAAAACATCACTTGCAATTTCTGCCAGAAGCGGGGACACACCTACACGGAGTGTCTAAAACGCAAAAACACCCCCTTCTGCACTAACTGTAGAAGTTACGGGCATGACATGCGCGACTGTCGAAACAACCAAACACAGTCTGCAAATCTCTTCACACGAGGATCGCCTACCAATCCACCACAGTCAGACCCAAGCAATATAAAAGGCCCCAGAGTCTTTAATATAAGACAAAAATGTGATTTTTGGGGGCGCCGTGGACACAAGATCGACGACTGTCGACAAAAGCAAAAATGGGAGGATAGAAAACAGGGAAACGACAAAGAGTCGACCCAAAACTCCCCGGGTCGACTATAAACCCTACCAGCAATAAAAAAGGGTCTTCTCAGCCGCCCGACTTCAGTGTGCCCACCGCCAGACTTCCTCTAGACATAGGTCTAAATGGTCAGGCCCAGCTAATAGTGGACACCGGCACTAAGATCAGTATAATTAAGAAAAAAGCTCTCAAATCTCGCGAGCTGATAAACCCCAATAAAAAACTAACGCTTCAAAGCCCCGTTGGCACCGCAAAAACCTTAGGAAGTTGCCAAGGAAACTTCATGCTAAAAAGTAACTTACCTTGCAACTTTCAGGTGGTAAAAAACATCCCAGGTATTTCTGACGACGGCTTACTAGGAAATGATTTCCTAGCCAAAAATTGTAATGTTGAGGGACCCAACAAGGTTCTGCGATTTCCTCGCACGGAAACCAATCCAGAAGAGTTTGCTGTTCCATTAGAGACCGCATCGGACAACCCGTGTTCACAAAACACAGTCAACAAAGAGACACTGGTAGAAGATATTAAACCCGACGGGGATACACCTTCTACCCGAAGTGTTCTCAAAGCTTCTCAGTCAGAAGAAGTCCGCTGTGACTTACAAGAACGCGTCACCCTTGATTACCGAAGATCCGGCCCGTAAGACTGGACAGCATCAGGTGAATTTAAATGAACCTGTGTGCGTACCAGCAAGGTCTCAGATCGTAGTCAAAGTTCCGTTGCAGTTGCAGGAAGAAATGCTCAGTCTGTCGAAAGAAATAGACGACGGAGTCTTCGTAGCAAACAGCTTACTCTCAGCTGGGTTAAAGGCAGTCCCTATAGGAATCCTCAACACACGCAGTACACAAGTAGTTCTAAACAGCGTGAACCTAAATCTGGTTCCCATTAAAGACTACACTGTCGTCCCCATCAAACGAGAGCCAGACAAAAATATTACAACAGCCCATCCTTTGAATCCCATGAGTCGAAATGACGGCGATGGTGAGCATCAAGTTATATGTAAACCTAAGATTAAGAAAGTGGGGCATAAGAGCCCAGGTAGACCGAGCAGTAATAAGAAACTGCTCCAAGACGCTTGCGGGTCCCTCATGAAAACCCCAACGTCAAGCGCTGGCCAGCATACAAAAGGTCTGCCGTTAGCAACTCCCGCAGATCCACCTGGCCCAACGCCACTCATAAATAAAAGAAATAGGCTAAGAGGTAAAATGAATATAGATAATAACAATAGGTTTAGATTTAAGAACAATACAAACAGGGTAATAAGCGCCGATCAGAGGGCCACCCTACAACATATGCGATATCTGTTCCCAAACGATGTCGAACAAGAAGACACCAGTAATCAGCCCCGCCTCACCAGACTAGAGCAAGAACTCAGTCTGGATGAAACTTTAAATTCTGAGGAAAAAGCCTCAATAACAAATTTCTGTTACGAATATGATGACATATTCTTTTTAAAAGGTGACAGGCTTACACATACCAACGCCATCACCCACGACATCCCTCTGGTGCAAGACCAAGCACCTATTAACCAAAAGATGTACCGGTTACCAGAGACACAGCGAAATGTCATAAACGAGCAACTCAGAGAAATGCTGGACAACGACATTGTCCAGCCCAGCAAAAGCCCATGGAACTCACCACTGCTAGTCGTCCCCAAAAAAGCGGGACCAGATGGTGAGAAAAGGTGGCGCGTCGTCGTTGATTTCCATAAGTTGAACGAAAAAACGATTGGCGACGCCTTCCCACTACCTCGGATTGAGGATATCCTCGATCAACTGGGCCCTTCAAGATACTTCACCACACTAGACCTAGCCAATGGCTATCATCAGGTACTCGTCGATCCGAAGGATCGAGCAAAAACGGCTTTTAGTACCAACTACGGGCATTATGAATTCAAACGCATGCCGTTCGGGCTCAAAGGAGCCCCGGCCACATTTCAGCGTTTAATGAATTTCGTATTAACTGGCCTACAAGGCCTAGAATGTTTCGTCTACTTAGATGACATCGTCATCTATGGAAAAAGTCTGGCAGACCACAATGAAAAGCCTCGCAAAGTCTTTGACAGGTTAAGAGAAAATAACCTGAAACTTCAACCTGAGAAATGTCAATTTCTCAGCCGCGAGGTAGTGTATTTAGGACACAAATGTTCTAACCAAGGAGCACTACCTGACCCTAGCAAAAGGGCTTACGTCCAAACTTTCCCCATCCCTAAGACAGTAAGGCAAGTGAAATCATTTTTGGGCCTTGCCAATTACTACAGAAAATTCATACCCGATTTTTCGAAAACAGTACGTCCTCTAACAAACTTACTCCGAAAGGATGTAAAGTTTAAGTGGACTGAGAAATGCCAAGAGGCATTTCAGAGCATTAAGAACGCTTTAATTTCCCCTCCACTCTTAATATATCCCGATTTTTCAAAACCCTTTAACCTTACCACAGACGCCAGCAGCGAGGCTCTTGGAGCAGTTCTCTCTCAAGGAGAGGTAGGAAGTGACCAGCCAATTGCCTACGCCAGCCGTACCCTGAACAAAGCCGAACGTAACTATTCCACCATTGAGAAAGAGTTACTGGCTATAGTTTGGGCGACTAAAAATTTCAGGTGTTATCTGCAAGGCCGAGAGTTCACGGTCTATACAGATCACAAACCACTCAAGGGAGTCTTCAATGTTAAGGACCCCACATCCCGTCTGGTGAGATTTCACCATAAACTTTCAGAGTTCAATTATAAAATTGAATATAAGCCCGGAAAGTACAACACGAATGCCGACGCTTTAGGCCGCATCCCACGGGATAATAACAAAGACAAGGAAACTGCAACCTTCGCGGTAGAAGCTATAGTCCACCACCAAATGGACTCGGATATAGAGGAGGAAAAACACTCATCGGACCAAAAGGAGTGGCTCCAATGCAATGCCGTAACCAGAGCCAAGACACGAAACTTTCAGGAAAGTGGAACAAATCAAGACAGCCAGTCCAAGCAAAAAGAACAAACTCATCATCCAGAAGAGACCGCAGAGCGTGACAGTCCACCTAGTACCAATCCACCACTTATAGACGAAACTCGTCCCCCTTAAGTAATCACAAGCCCAGAGGAAATTCAACTAATCTTAAAAGATTATCATGATTCTCTCTTTGGCGGCCATCAGGGAGTGATAAAAACCTATAAATGGATTCGAAGAAAGTACTGGTGGAGGCACATGCTTAGTGACATCAAAAAGCACATTAAGCGGTGTGCCAAATGTCAAACCATGAAGGGCTCACCTCAGTATAAAATGCCGATGGTGATTACAGACATAGCGGAACAACCATTCGATAAAATCTATCTAGATATAGTCGGCCCACTAGAGGAAACTGAATCTGGAAACAAATACATACTAACGTTTCAGGATAACCTCACGAAGTTCGTAGATTGGTATGCCATACCAAATGGGGAAGCTATAACGGTAGCGCAAATTTTCTTCGACGAAATCGTCACGCGCTACCGCATTCCCAAAAGAATAGTCACCGATCAGGGAAGTAATTTCCTGAGTGACCTATTCAAAAAGGTATGCAAACTCCTTAGGATAAATAAGCTGCAGACTTCAGCTTATCATCCCCAATCAAATGGAGCACTCGAACGTGCACATAGACCATTGATTGAGTATCTACGAACTATAGTGGACGAAAATCCCAGGTCATGGGATAGTTATCTGCGAACCGCTGCTTTCGTGTACAACAACAGTGTACACGAAGGGACAAAATTAACTCCCATGGACTGCCTCTACGGCTTTACAGCGGACGTTCCGTCCAACTTAAGGCGAGACCCCGAACCCGTATATAATCACGAGAGCTACTACCATATTCTTAGGTATAAGCTTCAAAAGTCTTACGCCATGGCACGGAAAAATCTTCTGATGAGTAAACAACGCTCGAAAAATTACTATGACAAAGCTGCACGTCCCCTGACATTTCACAGAGGAGACAAGGTTCTACTCAAGAGCGAGAGTCGTAAACATAAGCTCTCCCAGATTTGGGTAGGACCCTACACGGTAACCGGTATCCCTAGTACTGTAAACACCACAATTAAAATTCGTAAACGAGAGGTGACGGTACATAACAACCGCCTAAAACCTTTCTACGAATAACATGGTGTCAATATAATCTAAGTAATTCTAAGATACATATATAAAAGAATGTAAGCTACAAAGTCAACAAGAAACCCGTTTTAATACCCTATCCTATCCTCTCCTAGATAACAATGCAGTCAATAATTTTCTACGGACTGTTCCTGACCACGATAGGAGTCCGCGCTGAGGAACCTTATTCAATCACTCACCTAAATAATACGGGAGTACTATTTGAGGATCTTGGAAGCCTATCAGTTTACGACGACACTTGGAGCATCATCACTGAGTTAGATCTGGCCGAGTTGGAAAATCAGACGCGACTAGCAGAACGAGCGGAACACTACATACACCAATTGTGTGGAAATGGGTCTTCTATACAGGACCTTTGTACGCTACAGACAAAACATATACACGCCCTGATGGAAAATATCAATAGGCGTACCAGTGTTATTAGGGAAGCTGTGCCCAAATCGCGCAAGCCCCGATCCATCTTCGATGGAATTGGAAATGCGATGCATTATCTTTTCGGTACCAGGGATTGTAAAAACGAACAAGAGGTGTACAGCCGACTAAGCGAATTAGAGGTAAATACTCAAACCTTAGCTGATCTGGAAAAACAACAGAACCACAACAACAAAACCACGTTTGAACAAATTCAGAAACCCCTATCTTCCCTGTCTGAACGACAGCGTCAGAAAACCAACCAGATTAAAAATCTGCGGAACACAACAGACGAGTTGATAGCCCACCAAATAAGACAAGAAATTGTCTCTAGTCTGACACTACAAATGATAGAGTTGGAATTTAGACAACAAGCTCTACTGGACATAATAGTGTCCAGTAGAAATAATCAAATTCATCCACTTTTAATTTCCCCAAATCATTTGCTAGAGATTTATCACAAATCTCACTCCACTTGTCCCAATCTACAGGACTGTTTGTCAGTTCTGTATCAAACAGCAGATGTTAAGACACATTTGCTGCAGGACAAATTAGTTATCCGAGTCAAACTTCCCATATTTAATATTCCCAAGATGAAAATCCAACAGATTAAATGTTTTCCCATACGGGTGGATTCAAACCACTCATTAATACCTGATATCGAATTTTCCCATGTGGCAAGTCAAATACAGACCCAGGAATTTCTGCTGCTGAAGCCAGAAAACCTGAGATCTTTCAAAAAAATTTCAAAGGGAATCGATGAGGATACGTGGGTTGGTAAGCTAAATACACCACTCACCAAGGCTACAAAAACAGATGAATGTGTTATTAAACTTTTATTCAATCCACTGGGCGAACACCCACAGTGTAGCATCAGAGCTCAAATTCCCCCAAGAGATACAATAATTAAGCTCAATAGACCAAATTCGTGGCTGTACTCCTTAACCGAAACTACTATAGTACATTTAAGTTGTACTCAACAGTTACTCACTCATCGTCTCGCAGGACAAGGAATCATGACAATCAACGAACCATGTTCCTTGCCAATAGGGTCTCACACTCTGTATTACGAAGCAGAAAATCTACATCCGCTAAAAGTTTTCCAACCAACCTACTTCCCAGACACAAACGAAACGCAAGAGGAATTGGCAGAATATATGTAAAAGATATCCGCTCCTAAAAACCTTGATAAACAACCAACGTTACTCCTCGGAGATGATACAAACCAACGTATCCACCTAGATACAAAATCTCTAGACGAAATCCGTACCAAAGTGAACAGCATTCACTTTGGACCAAAGGCCAAGATTCCTCATATACTCTCTATTACATCCCTATCAATGACAAGACTCTTGTTGCTACTTATATCAGTGGTGGCATTAGCAAAATATATCGTCCCGGCATTCATGGCATGGATTGCTAAACGCAGACAACAGCCCACAGCTGAAAACGTTCCCATGGAACCGGTTTGCGCAACACCCCAAGAAAAATTAAAACGTACTCAAAGTCTCCACAGAGCGAGATCTATACAAGTAGTATAATCAAAAAGATCTATACTCGTTGGTTGGCCCCGTCTCATCCTTTTATTACTGGCGGAACCACTACACTGGTATAAGAAGATAATTTGAAATAATTTATAGCAAATAAGAAATAAATCGACCAGGTAAAATAAACTTTATTTAGTAGTACCTAAGAACCCAAAATTAATAAACATAAGTAGTAATAATAATTTTTTTTTATGTATATATGCTCTTTATTTTTTGGCTCTTTGGCTCTTTTCAAAATTCCTTAAAAATAGGTGGCAAAAGGCTCTACAAAGTGTAAACAAAAGGTCGCTAGCTAATCTAAAAGTTATAAAAGGTCAATAGGGACAATTAAACAATTAAAACAATTAGAAAAACTAATGAACAAGAAAAAAGACACAAACAAAAGGAAAACAAACAAGACAAAATTCTCAAAAGAGACTAAAAAACGGCTACAAGAATTTTGAAAAGGATCTAAAAGATAGACAAAAAATTTAAAAGTCCCAATTTTGACAATTGGGTAAGTGGCAGTTCCAAGAAGCTTCAATTTCCAAAATAATCTAATAAAAATATTTACCTAAACGAACGAATTTTCAACAAAAAATTTTGTAATTTAGCACCGAGACCGAAACCGAATCAAAGATAAATGACCGAACGAACGAAAAAATTTACGCGATACCGTTATAGAGTCCCGCGAGGGCGGCCTGTAGTATCGTAGACCTCTACAAACTGCCCTCATCATCCCTCCAGCTTAGCATCTCTAACAGAGTGCTTGTCCTTCCCACCGCACGTGCAACGATTCCTAAGCGGGGAGAAGCCCCGTGGACTAGTGTTGCAAATGCTGTGGCCTGTTCTCACCAGCGAAAGACAAGAGCTCCATCCTGCACCGACGATAGTGGTTGCCATGTGCAGTTGACTGTGTCCGCGTTCGTTGCCAGATATTCGAGACGTAAACGTCTCTTCAACCTGTCAACGAAGTGGCGCTTAAGTGCGTGTGCGCGGTGTTGTGGGTCAGTGTTCTGATTCCCATCTTCGACTCTCATGTAGTACAGGTGAATTGTAGATTTGGCCAGTGTCAACACAAAGCTAATCAAACAATTCACTCGACTACATACCTTTGGTCCCCATAGAAACGATGTCCTAGTAATGCCGAAATTCGGGTGGATCAACTGACACATACCGCGCACGAGATCCATTAGACCCTGCAAAGCCGGACAAGTGAAGAACCTGTGAAACAGGGTGCCCTCACCAGCACAAACTGTGCAAATCCTCTGAACTCGGCGGTCGATATGTGACAACTGATTAGGATGCATAAGACTGTGATGCAGCAATTTGAATGCTACATCAGCATCTTTGTAACTAGAAGGATAACTGTAGACTACTCTGCAAGTTATCCCTCCCATCACGCCCATATTCACCCCGAGGTGTGTTCGCCATCTGTTGTATCCTGTATACTCCGGAGGTCTTATTGACATAAGCACGTCACGGAGCACATGTGTTGTAAGTGTGCTGAAAGGTGTGTGTGGTGGTCTGTTCAGAACGAAAGCATCTTCCAACTTAGTGCCAGGGTCACTGGTCCCAAGTTGGCGAAATCTCTCCCGCGCAGAAGCAGCCAGGTCGTGTAGTTGTGCAGTGTTAGTGTTTATTCGGCAGTTTCCAGAGATATCAATAATATCTCCGAGAACCGTCAGTGTATGCGTGTCAGCTTCAAAACCCCGAGCATTACTGAACACTGAATCTATTAATTCAGGATTGAACCTGATTGGAATCGACGCGAATTGCGTGTACCTTAGAGCATTCCACTGAAGGTGAAATGCTGGCCTGATTCTGCCCCAGGTCTGAATCGTTGAGATTAGATCCTGTGGCCAGTCACGAGGATAAGGTGGTCGAACAGAGAGTAGGTAGTAATACTCCCCTATGCCGATCCCTCCCAGTACATTCACCCACAGTTGAGACATCAAGCTGTCTCTCTGGCAAAACACTCTTTGGAATGCACGCACTTGGAGACACCTTGATTTCACAACCAAGTTAGTGAGACCTAATCCACCTATCTTGACTGGCAGACAGAGCGTGCTTTCAGCAACCCATCGTCTTCCGCACCAAAAGGCGTCTATCGCTTTTGCTTGAAGAAGACCTACGAAGCCTTCATCAAACGTCTCAGACTTTAGCAGATGAACGATGGACGAGGTAATCAAATAGTTTATCACGACTGACCTACCCATTAAGGATAGTGGAAACAGTCGACTACGCCATGAGTTTACAGTTCTAGAGAGTTTCTCAAGAGCGATGCGGCTATTATTTGATTTACTCTCGCGTCCGATATACACACCTAAATACTTCAGGCAAGTATTAGTCCATTGGATGTTCAGTGGAGTATCTGTACGATCTCTCCACCTTCCACACCACAAGCCTTGACTCTTACTAAGGTTGATTTTAGCGCCCGCTATACGTTCGAACTGTTCGAAAACAGCACGAGCGACCGGAAAAGCTTCATCTCTTGTCACGAAAATAGACAGATCATCCGCATACGCCAACATAAGAGGCCTCACATTGGTATACGGCAGATGAACCGCATACCGTCCGAGCATTCGACGAAGATTCACCAGTAGCGGCTCCAACGAAAGATCATAAAGCATACCTGACAATGGACAGCCCTGTCTGATACCTCGATGAAACGAGATAGGAGTCAGAACTTGTCCTTGATGCTTAATCAAAATCGCTGAATCTCTATACAGTTTCCCGACGATATCGAGCCACCTGGGCGGAAACCCAAATGCCTCGAGAGCAGTCAAGAGATACTCGTGCGAGACACTATCAAAAGCCTTTTGTTGGTCAAGTGAAATCATGGCCATTTGTGTACCTGTCTGTTCATGGTAGGCAAACAAATGCTTGGCTACCGCGATATTGTCGTAGATACTACGACCAGGTACACAATAGGACTGTTCGGGGTGTATTACCGAAGCAATCACTGAGCGGAGTATCGCCCCTAATGCTTTGCAGACGATTTTGTAGTCTACATTGCATAGGGTTACTGGCCTCCAGTTCCCCATCCTCTGCAAATCTCCCTTCTTTGGAATCAAGCGCATAACAGATCTCCTCCAACTAGAAGGAAAGTCTGAATGTGTCTCAACCGCCGAATTGAAGACTTCCAAAAGGTCAGGAATTAATAAATCCCTGAAACGTATGAAGAATTCTGGAGTCAAGCCGTCATAACCAGGTGAAGTGTGTCGCCTTAGATCCTTTGTCGCAGCAATCATATCCTCCAATGTGATTACTGTATCCAGGAGCTCCTTACTGTCTTCAGAGAAAGTGGGAATATTCTCAAGGAATTCATGAGTGGTCGAGGATGTTGTCGACGTCGATTCAGAGTAGAGACTACTGTAGTAGTCTCGAATATATACTGATAGCTGTTGTCCGTTGAGGACTTGTCCAGATTCATCAATTATCGATTCGACCTCACAAGAAGCAGTACGACGTCTAGTCGCCTGAAAGAAGTACTCAGTTGGAGAATCGCCTTCTCTCAGCCAGCGCGATTGGCCGCGCAGCACAAACTCCAAGCTGTGCTTGTAAGTCTGTGTCGCCAAGCGTTCCTTTATTCCATTGAAATAAAGAATCAACCCCGGCTGAGTTGGGAGAAGAGCTGCCACCCGAGAGACCTCGGCCGACAAGCTAGAAGCTTGATGGCCACTTCGATTGAAACTCGTCTCGACAAAAGACCGAATCTGGAGCTTTCCAACATCCCACCATTGACCTAAGAAAAGGAAAGTCAGCTTTCCTCTCTTGCCAATCGTGCCAGAAATCAATGAACTCATTGATGAACTGCTCGGAATTCAACAAATAGTTGTTGAATATCCAGTATGCAGTTCGTCTTTCAACTAGAGTGCTGGTCGCCACTACAAGAAGATGATCGCTAACGGAACACTCTTCATGAGTGACACCAACGAAATGTTCTAGTATTCCAGGTGAGACGTAAAGTCTATCAATTCTGGAGCCTGCGAGACTTCCATGGATATTTCGCGAGACCCTCGTGTATGATCTAGTCGTAGGATGCATCCAACGATAGATATCCACGAGTCTGAAAACACCGACAAAATTCCTCAATCGAGTAGCATTAACAGAGTTGAACTCAACTCCAGAGTGCCGATCCATTGAGGGATTCAGAGTGCAGTTGAAATCACCTCCGAGGACAGTTTCGCCGCTAAAATTCACCAGACAGGACTGAACACTATCAAGAACTTGTCTTGTAATGTCCTGGTCATGAGGAAGGTACACGTTTACTACCTTGATATGTTTGTCTTGAACGACAAAATCCAAGGAAGAAGCGAAGCCTGGGAAGATATCTGTATAGACAGGAGACGATAGTGTAAATTTGTTGGATACAATGATTGCCACCCCTGAGCCTCGGCGGGGCGCAGGTTTGGCAAACATTGCATAGCCAGTGTGTAAATAAGCATAGCGCTCAAGTTGTGTGTATGTGTCTTGTGTAAAATTCGTCTCCTGTAGAAGCGCGATGTCTATATCGAACATTTTGACATGTTCGATAGTGCTGTGTAACCTTGTATGTGCACTTAAACCCCCGGTGTTGATCGAAGCTATCTTGCACATTCAAAGAGATGAAAAGCTCAAACGATGAATGTGCGACGTCTATTGACGAGGAGAATCGGCCAAGCGATGCTCCTGAAGCAACTCCTCCACCTTCCTATGGAGACGATCTAACCGAGCTACATGGTTGTACTTCCTCCTCTTCTTGGACTCCTGTTGTAGGATTCGAAGCTGAGGAAGTAACAACTCTGGCCTCTCCAGCTCCTTTACAAGAATGCTCCAGATTTTATCTGAGTTCTTCTTGTACTGGAGCTGGTCAAGAATTTCAGAGATCTTCTCCCTAGGAATGTTTTCCATCCCCTTCGAGACCTCAAATTGGCTACCAGTCGAAATGGTGCTACCACACGACTCGTAGCCACTGAAGCTCGAGAGACCAGTCTCTTCCAAACCGGTCATATCGCAGTCCGAAAGCTGTTCGAGAGATGCTTCCGCCTCCCTCACAACAACCTTCGAACCGCGGGCACCACTATCGTCCTCCTCCGAGTGGGGCCGCTTTGGAGCGACTGGCTTTGCTGGCTCTGGAGGAGGTAGCATCACACGGTCAACTTTCTTCCTCCTCGTCCTCTTTTTTTTACTGCTTGGCTATTCGACTCCTCGTCGGAAGTAGCCGTGTTTTCACGTGCCGACGTGGCGCCGTTTACAGCCATAACTATTTTTGCCTTTAGGACAACTTCAGGCACCTTAACCACTGGCTGCTCCAAAATAGCAGGTTGAGTGCCGGCCGAAGGCTCCTTCTCCAGATCCACTACTGTAGTAGTGGCTTCCTTCGAGGGAACCCTCGGTTCAGCCTTCTTCCCGGTTCTCCTGGGGCAGTCAGCAATAAAATGCCCTACCAAATGGCAAGCATGGCATTTCGCTTCGGTGCCAACATCTATCCAGTATCTCGAGCCGGATATGCTCAGGTAAAAGCCTGACGGAAGCGTACACCCCTTATTCAAGGTGATGGACGCTTCCCGGTTAGTACCGAAGATACCCCGCCCGAGACCCTCGTCCCCAATTTTAATGGGAATAGCGCGAACCTTTCCATGAACCTTCCCGAATCTCCCAAGGAAATTCGAGAGGTCTTCATGTTGGGCTCGCATAGGGACCCGCGAAAACACGACCTTCGTGGGCTTCTCTTTTAGCGGGAATGGAACGAGGTGCCTACCCTCCACCTCGATGCCCTCAAGCATAAGCTTAGTGGCGCTTTCGAGGGTTGTGGTATACACCTCGACCATTCCTCCAGCTATAATTCCCATTGAAAAAAGCTGTTCGCAGGAGATGACGCGGAAGATTGCCTTCAGGTATGCAGTCTGAGGACATCCTCTGATGTGCTCAAGCTGCATCCCGTAGCTCTCATCCTGCCACCTCCCGTCAAAGAAGCCCTGGAGACCCGCACTGGTCTTGGGCCGAGGCTTACCCGCGTCCAATGGGGGTGGACGAGGAGTGATGCCCCTGCTCTGAATTTCTATTGCTGATTTAATCTTGAAACTGCCACTTACCTGGGCATAAGAAATCCCTGACTCTACTGCTGGGGACCGTGGAGCTATTGCTGGTACTGTTGGTACTACTGACTTCCTGTTCTGGCCAGTTGTCTTAGCTGAAGACAGTGGTGGCCTCATAATTACTCCGCTGGGCTTAGGCGCTGAAGAAGAAGCCGTTTTGACCACTTCCAATAATTTTGGATGTTGATCTTTTGCTGGGGTTGCTGCTGGGATAACAGCCATTGTAGCACCTGACATCCCAGGCACTTCTCGGACAGCATCCGCTGCCCTAGTTAACATCTTCTCCAAGGAACTTGGATCAACCTTCTTTTCTGTGGCCTCTTGACTAGGGCCCTTAATAGCCTTTTCAGTGGGCTCTTGGGGGTTAGTTTTTGCAGAAGAAGACGCATTTCTGCCCTTTTTCCTCCTTCCTTTTGACTTGAGGGGATCATCAGTCCCCCCAGAATCGCTGCTGCTCTCACTCATTTTGAGTGAGGCAGCGTAAATTTATTTTTTAACCTATTTATTTTTTCGTTAATTTAATTTAATTTTTTTCACTTTACAAGAAAATTTTTAAAGTCTCTGTGTGAACTATTAAAAATTTTTACGGTAACCACGTTGTCATGGCAACCACGAAATTAATTAATTTTATTCGAACTGTCACTAAAATTTTTATCTTTTCACAATTTTTTATCCAAATTTCTCAGTTTTTTATGCACTTTTTTTTTCACTTCGCACAATACTGATACAAACTAAAATTGCCGACAAACTTTTATATGCGTTTTGCAATCTTGGAAACTATTTCTACTTATACCAATCCGAGCTCAACCTGACACGTCCGCTCTCCTCAGGAATAATAATTTTTTTTTTTTTATGTATATATGCTCTTTATTTTTTGGCTCTTTGGCTCTTTTCAAAATTCCTTAAAAATAGGTGGCAAAAGGCTCTACAAAGTGTAAACAAAAGGTCGCTAGCTAATCTAAAAGTTATAAAAGGTCAATAGGGACAATTAAACAATTAAAACAATTAGAAAAACTAATGAACAAGAAAAAAGACACAAACAAAAGGAAAACAAACAAGACAAAATTCTCAAAAGAGACTAAAAAACGGCTACAAGAATTTTGAAAAGGATCTAAAAGATAGACAAAAAATTTAAAAGTCCCAATTTTGACAATTGGGTAAGTGGCAGTTCCAAGAAGCTTCAATTTCCAAAATAATCTAATAAAAATATTTACCTAAACGAACGAATTTTCAACAAAAAAATTTTGTAATTTAGCACCGAGACCGAAACCGAATCAAAGATAAATGACCGAACGAACGAAAAAATTTAGCCGATACCGTTATAGAGTCCCGCGAGGGCGGCCTGTAGTATCGTAGACCTCTACAAACTGCCCTCATCATCCCTCCAGCTTAGCATCTCTAACAGAGTGCTTGTCCTTCCCACCGCACGTGCAACGATTCCTAAGCGGGGAGAAGCCCCGTGGACTAGTGTTGCAAATGCTGTGGCCTGTTCTCACCAGCGAAAGACAAGAGCTCCATCCTGCACCGACGATAGTGGTTGCCATGTGCAGTTGAATGTGTCTGCGTTCGTTGCCAGATATTCGAGACGTAAACGTCTCTTCAACCTGTCAACGAAGTGGCGCTTAAGTGCGTGTGCGTGGTGTTGTGGGTCAGTGTTCTGATTCCCATCTTCGACTCTCATGTAGTACAGGTGAATTGTAGATTTGGCCAGTGTCAACACAAAGCTAATCAAACAATTCACTCGACTACATACCTTTGGTCCCCATAGAAACGATGTCCTAGTAATGCCGAAATTCGGGTGGATCAACTGACACATACCGCGCACGAGATCCATTAGACCCTGCAAAGCCGGACAAGTGAAGAACCTGTGAAACAGGGTGCCCTCACCAGCACAAACTGTGCAAATCCTCTGAACTCGGCGGTCGATATGTGACAACTGATTAGGATGCATAAGACTGTGATGCAGCAATTTGAATGCTACATCAGCATCTTTGTAACTAGAAGGATAACTGTAGACTACTCTGCAAGTTATCCCTCCCATCACGCCCATATTCACCCCGAGGTGTGTTCGCCATCTGTTGTATCCTGTATACTCCGGAGGTCTTATTGACATAAGCACGTCACGGAGCACACGTGTTGTAAGTGTGCTGAAAGGTGTGTGTGGTGGTCTGTTCAGAACGAAAGCATCTTCCAACTTAGTGCCAGGGTCACTGGTCCCAAGTTGGCGAAATCTCTCCCGCGCAGAAGCAGCCAGGTCGTGTAGTTGTGCAGTGTTAGTGTTTATTCGGCAGTTTCCAGAGATATCAATAATATCTCCGAGAACTGTCAGTGTATGCGTGTCAGCTTCAAAACCCCGAGCATTACTGAACACTGAATCTATTAATTCAGGATTGAACCTGATTGGAATCGACGCGAATTGCGTGTACCTTAGAGCATTCCACTGAAGGTGAAATGCTGGCCTGATTCTGCCCCAGGTCTGAATCGTTGAGATTAGATCCTGTGGCCAATCACGAGGATAAGGTGGTCGAACAGAGAGTAGGTAGTAATACTCCCCTATGCCGATCCCTCCCAGTACATTCACCCACAGTTGAGAAATCAAGCTGTCTCTCTGGCAAAACACTCTTTGGAATGCACGCACTTGGAGACACCTTGATTTCACAACCAAGTTAGTGAGACCTAATCCACCTATCTTGACTGGCAGACAGAGCGTGCTTTCAGCAACCCATCGTCTTCCGCACCAAAAGGCGTCTATCGCTTTTGCTTGAAGAAGACCTACGAAGCCTTCATCAAACGTCTCAGACTTTAGCAGATGAACGATGGACGAGGTAATCAAATAGTTTATCACGACTGACCTACCCATTAAGGATAGTGGAAACAGTCGACTACGCCATGAGTTTACAGTTCTAGAGAGTTTCTCAAGAGCGATGCGGCTATTATTTGATTTACTCTCGCGTCCGATATACACACCTAAATACTTCAGGCAAGTATTAGTCCATTGGATGTTCAGTGGAGTATCTGTACGATCTCTCCACCTTCCACACCACAAGCCTTGACTCTTACTAAGGTTGATTTTAGCGCCCGCTATACGTTCGAACTGTTCGAAAACAGCACGAGCGACCGGAAAAGCTTCATCTCTTGTCACGAAAATAGACAGATCATCCGCATACGCCAACATAAGAGGCCTCACATTGGTATACGGCAGATGAACCGCATACCGTCCGAGCATTCGACGAAGATTCACCAGTAGCGGCTCCAACGAAAGATCATAAAGCATACCTGACAATGGACAGCCCTGTCTGATACCTCGATGAAACGAGATAGGAGTCAGAACTTGTCCTTGATGCTTAATCAAAATCGCTGAATCTCTATACAGTTTCCCGACGATATCGAGCCACCTGGGCGGAAACCCAAATGCCTCGAGAGCAGTCAAGAGATACTCGTGCGAGACACTATCAAAAGCCTTTTGTTGGTCAAGTGAAATCATGGCCATTTGTGTACCTGTCTGTTCATGGTAGGCAAACAAATGCTTGGCTACCGCGATATTGTCGTAGATACTACGACCAGGTACACAATAGGACTGTTCGGGGTGTATTACCGAAGCAATCACTGAGCGGAGTATCGCCCCTAATGCTTTGCAGACGATTTTGTAGTCTACATTGCATAGGGTTACTGGCCTCCAGTTCCCCATCCTCTGCAAATCTCCCTTCTTTGGAATCAAGCGCATAACAGATCTCCTCCAACTAGAAGGAAAGTCTGAATGTGTCTCAACCGCCGAATTGAAGACTTCCAAAAGGTCAGGAATTAATAAATCCCTGAAACGTATGAAGAATTCTGGAGTCAAGCCGTCATAACCAGGTGAAGTGTGTCGCCTTAGATCCTTTGTCGCAGCAATCATATCCTCCAATGTGATTACTGTATCCAGGAGCTCCTTACTGTCTTCAGAGAAAGTGGGAATATTCTCAAGGAATTCATGAGTGGTCGAGGATGTTGTCGACGTCGATTCAGAGTAGAGACTACTGTAGTAGTCTCGAATATATACTGATAGCTGTTGTCCGTTGAGGACTTGTCCAGATTCATCAATTATCGATTCGACCTCACAAGAAGCAGTACGACGTCTAGTCGCCTGAAAGAAGTACTCAGTTGGAGAATCGCCTTCTCTCAGCCAGCGCGATTGGCCGCGCAGCACAAACTCCAAGCTGTGCTTGTAAGTCTGTGTCGCCAAGCGTTCCTTTATTCCATTGAAATAAAGAATCAACCCCGGCTGAGTTGGGAGAAGAGCTGCCACCCGAGAGACCTCGGCCGACAAGCTAGAAGCTTGATGGCCACTTCGATTGAAACTCGTCTCGACAAAAGACCGAATCTGGAGCTTTCCAACATCCCACCATTGACCTAAGAAAAGGAAAGTCAGCTTTCCTCTCTTGCCAATCGTGCCAGAAATCAATGAACTCATTGATGAACTGCTCGGAATTCAACAAATAGTTGTTGAATATCCAGTATGCAGTTCGTCTTTCAACTAGAGTGCTGGTCGCCACTACAAGAAGATGATCGCTAACGGAACACTCTTCATGAGTGACACCAACGAAATGTTCTAGTATTCCAGGTGAGACGTAAAGTCTATCAATTCTGGAGCCTGCGAGACTTCCATGGATATTTCGCGAGACCCTCGTGTATGATCTAGTCGTAGGATGCATCCAACGATAGATATCCACGAGTCTGAAAACACCGACAAAATTCCTCAATCGAGTAGCATTAACAGAGTTGAACTCAACTCCAGAGTGCCGATCCATTGAGGGATTCAGAGTGCAGTTGAAATCACCTCCGAGGACAGTTTCGCCGCTAAAATTCACCAGACAGGACTGAACACTATCAAGAACTTGTCTTGTAATGTCCTGGTCATGAGGAAGGTACACGTTTACTACCTTGATATGTTTGTCTTGAACGACAAAATCCAAGGAAGAAGCGAAGCCTGGGAAGATATCTGTATAGACAGGAGACGATAGTGTAAATTTGTTGGATACAATGATTGCCACCCCTGAGCCTCGGCGGGGCGCAGGTTTGGCAAACATTGCATAGCCAGTGTGTAAATAAGCATAGCGCTCAAGTTGTGTGTATGTGTCTTGTGTAAAATTCGTCTCCTGTAGAAGCGCGATGTCTATATCGAACATTTTGACATGTTCGATAGTGCTGTGTAACCTTGTATGTGCACTTAAACCCCCGGTGTTGATCGAAGCTATCTTGCACATTCAAAGAGATGAAAAGCTCAAACGATGAATGTGCGACGTCTATTGACGAGGAGAATCGGCCAAGCGATGCTCCTGAAGCAACTCCTCCACCTTCCTATGGAGACGATCTAACCGAGCTACATGGTTGTACTTCCTCCTCTTCTTGGACTCCTGTTGTAGGATTCGAAGCTGAGGAAGTAACAACTCTGGCCTCTCCAGCTCCTTTACAAGAATGCTCCAGATTTTATCTGAGTTCTTCTTGTACTGGAGCTGGTCAAGAATTTCAGAGATCTTCTCCCTAGGAATGTTTTCCATCCCCTTCGAGACCTCAAATTGGCTACCAGTCGAAATGGTGCTACCACACGACTCGTAGCCACTGAAGCTCGAGAGACCAGTCTCTTCCAAACCGGTCATATCGCAGTCCGAAAGCTGTTCGAGAGATGCTTCCGCCTCCCTCACAACAACCTTCGAACCGCGGGCACCACTATCGTCCTCCTCCGAGTGGGGCCGCTTTGGAGCGACTGGCTTTGCTGGCTCTGGAGGAGGTAGCATCACACGGTCAACTTTCTTCCTCCTCGTCCTCTTTTTTTTACTGCTTGGCTATTCGACTCCTCGTCGGAAGTAGCCGTGTTTTCACGTGCCGACGTGGCGCCGTTTACAGCCATAACTATTTTTGCCTTTAGGACAACTTCAGGCACCTTAACCACTGGCTGCTCCAAAATAGCAGGTTGAGTGCCGGCCGAAGGCTCCTTCTCCAGATCCACTACTGTAGTAGTGGCTTCCTTCGAGGGAACCCTCGGTTCAGCCTTCTTCCCGGTTCTCCTGGGGCAGTCAGCAATAAAATGCCCTACCAAATGGCAAGCATGGCATTTCGCTTCGGTGCCAACATCTATCCAGTATCTCGAGCCGGATATGCTCAGGTAAAAGCCTGACGGAAGCGTACACCCCTTATTCAAGGTGATGGACGCTTCCCGGTTAGTACCGAAGATACCCCGCCCGAGACCCTCGTCCCCAATTTTAATGGGAATAGCGCGAACCTTTCCATGAACCTTCCCGAATCTCCCAAGGAAATTCGAGAGGTCTTCATGTTGGGCTCGCATAGGGACCCGCGAAAACACGACCTTCGTGGGCTTCTCTTTTAGCGGGAATGGAACGAGGTGCCTACCCTCCACCTCGATGCCCTCAAGCATAAGCTTAGTGGCGCTTTCGAGGGTTGTGGTATACACCTCGACCATTCCTCCAGCTATAATTCCCATTGAAAAAAGCTGTTCGCAGGAGATGACGCGGAAGATTGCCTTCAGGTATGCAGTCTGAGGACATCCTCTGATGTGCTCAAGCTGCATCCCGTAGCTCTCATCCTGCCACCTCCCGTCAAAGAAGCCCTGGAGACCCGCACTGGTCTTGGGCCGAGGCTTACCCGCGTCCAATGGGGGTGGACGAGGAGTGATGCCCCTGCTCTGAATTTCTATTGCTGATTTAATCTTGAAACTGCCACTTACCTGGGCATAAGAAATCCCTGACTCTACTGCTGGGGACCGTGGAGCTATTGCTGGTACTGTTGGTACTACTGACTTCCTGTTCTGGCCAGTTGTCTTAGCTGAAGACAGTGGTGGCCTCATAATTACTCCGCTGGGCTTAGGCGCTGAAGAAGAAGCCGTTTTGACCACTTCCAATAATTTTGGATGTTGATCTTTTGCTGGGGTTGCTGCTGGGATAACAGCCATTGTAGCACCTGACATCCCAGGCACTTCTCGGACAGCATCCGCTGCCCTAGTTAACATCTTCTCCAAGGAACTTGGATCAACCTTCTTTTCTGTGGCCTCTTGACTAGGGCCCTTAATAGCCTTTTCAGTGGGCTCTTGGGGGTTAGTTTTTGCAGAAGAAGACGCATTTCTGCCCTTTTTCCTCCTTCCTTTTGACTTGAGGGGATCATCAGTCCCCCCAGAATCGCTGCTGCTCTCACTCATTTTGAGTGAGGCAGCGTAAATTTATTTTTTAACCTATTTATTTTTTCGTTAATTTAATTTAATTTTTTTCACTTTACAAGAAAATTTTTAAAGTCTCTGTGTGAACTATTAAAAATTTTTACGGTAACCACGTTGTCATGGCAACCACGAAATTAATTAATTTTATTCGAACTGTCACTAAAATTTTTATCTTTTCACAATTTTTTATCCAAATTTCTCAGTTTTTTATGCACTTTTTTTTTCACTTCGCACAATACTGATACAAACTAAAATTGCCGACAAACTTTTATATGCGTTTTGCAATCTTGGAAACTATTTCTACTTATACCAATCCGAGCTCAACCTGACACGTCCGCTCTCCTCAGGAATAATAATAATAATAATAATAATAATAATAATATATATATTTCATGTAAAGAGTACACAAGATCTACAATCTTATAATAGTACTTCAAAATAACGGAACTAGTTACAGTATCTATTAATTAATGAATGAATGAGTATTTAGAAGGGGAAAATAAAACAGTATAAAACAAAAGAAAAATATAGAATTATAAAGTAGATACAATGGTGGAATGGATACCAAGTATAAATACAACTTAAAAGAAAAATAAAACAAAAGGATGAAAGCGTAAAAAAAAGAAGAAGAAAAAAAGAGAAAAACACTAAAAATCTAAATTAATATGCAAAATTGTTTGCCAATAAACCGTCATGAGAAAACACACTCATACATCATTATAAAGAGGGTGAAACCGAGAAATGCTCCTTGAGTAAGCTCTTGAACATGCGCAGGGAACCAGCGCCCTGTATGTTAGTAGGTAAATTATTCCATAAACGGATTGACTGGACAAAATAAGAACCTTCATATACAACTGTGCGAAAACGAGGAAGCAGGAGATTGACATTTCTAGTTGAACGTAAGTTCTGTAAATTGCATTAGATCAAATAGCATGGAATTCTCGTTTTGATCAGGTTGTATAAAAAAGACAACAAATTCATTTCCAAGTATACTTTAAGTAAACAACCCAACAGTTGGGAACTGTAGGGAGAGATGTGGTCAAATCTCCTAAGCCCAAAAATAAACCGAGTACAATCATTATAAGCAACATTAAGCTTGTGGGAGCAAGCACTATCTAGCTTTGGGTAGATTATGTTGCCAGATGTGAAGTAAGGTAGTAATAGACTCTTTACCAATCGCGACCGCATATCCCTCGACAAAATATCAGCAGTAAGCCACAGTTGTCTAAGTCCGCCATAGATCTTACGAAGAGTAAATTTGATGTGGTCACAGCATTTTAAATTAGAGTTGATGGCTATTCCTAGACTTATTGCAGAGTTGACTAAGGTCAAGGGAGAATTGTCGAGTAGAATACTGGGAAAGTCATTTGCGCACAGCTTGCTGTTATGTATGATCATGTAATGTGATTTAATTGGATTCAGACTTAGTTGGTTCAATGACGCCCATTTTGTTATTTCGATGAGGTCACTGTTGAAACGTGAGAAGCAGTCCTCCACTAGTCCGATCGGTCTACTGAGGTAAACCTGGACATCATCGGCGTACATGTGAATATCAACATCATGAACCACATCAGGAAGATCATTTATAAAGATGCTGAAAAGTAGTGGGCCAAGTATTGATCCCTGAGGAACACCGCAGGCTACTGGCAAGAATCCTGACAGGGATTCACCAATCTTAACCTGTTGATATCTGCCTATCAAGAAGCTACGAATAAGTCGAGCAGCGGAAGAGGAGAACGCAAAAGAGGTTAGTAGTTTCTGCAGAAGAATGTTATGATTGACTTTATCAAAAGCTTTGGAAAAATCAAGCAGAGCCAATACACTAATAAATCCCCTGTCGAGTGCTGCCCGCAAGTCATCTGTCACCTTTAATAGAGCTGTAGCACAGCTGTGCTTAGGACGAAATCCCGATTGCCATCTGGTTAAAAAGCGATTGTCCTCTAAAAATGTTAGCATCTGGGAATACATTAATCTTTCCAGTACTTTTGAAAGGAAAGGCAGAATGCTTATTGGCCGAAGATCATTCATATCAACAGGTGATGATTTTTTAGGTAAGGCCAATACTGTAGCCACTTTCCAAGTGCAGGGGAAAACAGAGCGAGTTAAACACGAATTTAGGACATAAGTTAAATGCTCAATAATTACGGGTAATAAAATTTTAAGAAAGCGGGGAGAAATTTCATCGGGACCAGTTGATTCGGAATGAATCAACCGAATAGCATTAATTACATCACACAAAGTTACGGTCTTGAAAGAAAATAGAGTTGACGCGGAGTTATTAGACGTATTAAGAATAGGAAGAACATTTGCGGGAACAGTAATCTCACTTTGTTGAGAGAAAAAAGCATTCAGTTTGTTAGGATCAAAATCGGAATTCCAGTTCGTTAATTTACCATAACAACCAGCGATCCTGAGATTGCCCCAGAGTTTCTTCGATGGAAGATTTGGATCTAATCTGTTCGAGAAGTATTTTTGTTTAGCCTTCCTTACTGCCAGAGTAACTCGGTTGCGTGCTCGGTGAAGCTGATAATAATATTCCCTTTCTGAAATTAAAGAAGATATATTAGGGGTAAACCAAGGAGAACCGGACACCTTTATTCGCCTATTTACAATGGGCACATGACGATCGAATAAGTATTTAATAAACTCGCTAAATATTTGGACTTGTTCGTTGACGGCTTTGCTTGTATAAATGGTACTCCAATTCAGGAGTCTGCATTCATCAAATAGAGTTGACATATCAATGTTCTTAAAATCTCTGTATGAAAAAGTCGAGAGCTCAGCCGGCAAAATCGGAATGTCATACGTCACAAACAAGATATCATGGTCAAGGAAACTTGGTGGACTAATCTGGTTATAAAAGCCAATGCGATCCAAATTGGAGGTTAGGATGAGATCTAGCAGAGAGGGATTGGTTGTGTTCATATAAGTTGGTAGTGAGTTTACTACATTCAGACAAAGCGACTGTACCATCGACTGAAAGTTGGCAGAAATTGAACTTTGATGTAAAATATTGACGTTGAAATCACCTCCTACTATTACATGATTATATTTGTGAACCCAACTAGAAATATTGGTCTCAAATTCTCTAGATTCATCAATATTAAATAGTGTAGGTGGGCAATATACCGATGAGAGAACACATTTATCAACGCCCGTGTTAACTTCTACTGATACGAATTCAAACGCCTGTAAGGATGAAGAGCCAATAATCTTAGTCTTATAATTATTCTTTACATATATCGCTACACCTCCTCCAGTTCTGTTGCTGCGATCATTACGAAATAAATTGTACCTATCAATGGATACAAGGTTGGAAGGAATGTGATCCTTTAACCAAGACTCAGTGACCAGAATTACATCCACATTAGATCGCACAAAAATTTCTTTCAATTCGTCGATTTTATTTTTTACACTCCTCGCATTCAGCAAACAGACATTTAGACCAGCAGCACGTCTGCAAAAAATCTCTAACAAAATTCTTATCTTGTCCAAGCCACCGTAGTCATTCATAGAAGATAAAAAACAAAACGCCGGCTAAGAGCATCATGAATAAGGAGCTGTGGAAATAGAGAATGAGCAAGAAAATATAAAGAGATCTTGCGAAGCACCTCTCAGATTCAAAAAGCAATAAAAATTGATTGTAATGAAGATAATTTTCACGACATGTTTATATAGCAAACTTAGAATTAAAATTAAAGCTAACAGATGATTAAAGTTTAGAAGGCAATAGGCCGAAAGAAAATAAAAAAGTAAAACTACATTACCTAAGATATTATTATCTATCATGTAAGAGAATTCAATTAAAGAATTTAAAATGAAGAATAAAATGCAACAAAAGAAAAATAAAAAAATTCAAACGCAATAAATTGATACATTCCTCATCGATCAAATTCAGTTTACTCCGATCACAGCAACAGATGTTCTATTAGGGCAGAGGTCGTCGAGATCAGTTATTCGAATAGATTTATCATTTTCATTATGCTTGATGTAAACAAAGCCGGTACGAGAGTAAGCAGCGTACAAAGAACCCTGACCACGCATTCGCTGAGCAGCACGCAATAAAATTTGGTTTTTAGGTGTAAGACTTTCATGCGTAAATATTAATCCCTCTGACGAGAACCCTTCAATATCTTTGAGCTTAACTCCTCCATATTTTTTGAAGGTTGAAAGAAATGAACGTTGTTCATTCATACATGAGAACTTCACCAAAATAGGAACCAGCCGATCACTCTTATTCTTTATTTTATTATGTAGTGGAGAAAACGGACGATACGCATTCGCATAAGGTGAGAGATGGTGTCCAATCTTAGCAGAAATAGCTTGCAGAATTTTAAGGGGGTCTTCACCGTTCTTGTGTGGGATGCCTCTGATAACCGCATCTGATAGACGTTGAGTGCGAAGAAGATCATCGTTCTTAATTAAAACTGTAGTGTACTGCTTTTCTAATTCTACATACTTAACTTCCAACGCTTTGAGATGGGCCTTAACGGGGTCAATTGCAGCATTTACCAATTTTTCCAGTTTTAGTTCCATGGCCTGCAGCCGCTTTTCCAACTTGTCCATCAGACGAGACTCAAATTCTTTTAAAAAATTTTCGATGTATGAATTATTAGTCGTAGTTTGCAGCGCAGAGTGACCCTTGTCGATATTTAGATGTGAAGTACCGCTCCTTGTAGCCACAGGGCTTATGCTGTCCGAGTTATTTCTTTTTCGCAACGAACCAACTGCTTTTACATTCTGTTTTCCTGCCATTTAATATGTGATTTTTCTTAACAAATAAATCAGCAAAGATATAAAGTTAACTTTGTCACCACACTAAGCCGGTAGTAGTACAAACTCAGAACTGATAGTTGATAAAAAACGGGGGGAAAAAAAAAGCTACTGTTCACGGAGCACTGAAAAAATACGTCTACTCGCTGCGATAACTCATCACTTACGTACTTAGCAAAGTAGAAATAATAAATTAAATAAGCTAAACAATAAGGTAATAAATAGAAGAAATAAAAGGCATAAGATAATAGAATTAAAAAATAAAAACATAACCGAAGTTTATTTACACAAAAATAATAATAATAAAAATAATAAGTAAATGATATTTAGCAACGTTAAATAATACATAACAATTAACTTAGATATAGACATAAATATCTAAGATTATACTAAATAGAGAGGTAAAGTAATAAGATCATAAATAGGAAATAGTGACTTAAATTAGTATAATAAATAAGAAAAGTTTTTTTTACGATATATAGTAGAAATTATATGTATTCCCATAAGAAATATATTCTATATATAGGCATATTCCCGTCAAACCAAGACAGTAAACCATTCTTCTCCAAAACCACAAAACAACGAAAGGTCGGCCCCAAAAGAAAAAGAGATGCAGGAATCTACTTTGACAACCCGCCTAATTAAGCTTTCGGAGTTACAAGATTTCGACTATCAGTAACCCCAAATACTCTCATAGGATAGCTTGTTCGAGATAGCAACTACCTTCATAATCAGGGACTATAAGTTGACACTATTCTATAATTGCACCAAACTGTGCATATCACTACCCAAGACAATAGTATGAGTACTGGATGCACTAATAACATCCAGTCAAGCTTAAAGCCGCTTAACAACACTTAGAGCCGCCCAAGCCTAAACAAAAACCAGCGTCAGAGAGAAATTGACGACCGAACTCAAAATCTTTCAAGTCCATTTTTGTGTTACCTAAAATCTATAAATGAAAAAACAAAAAACAAATTTTTTACCAAAAAATTAAAGACGATATTTCACCATTTAGCCAAGAATTTTTTATTATTATTTGTTTTTTATACAAAACAGGAGAATAAAAGTAAAACTAAAATTTGTATAAAACTAAAAGTACAATTTTTGTTGAAAAGATTAAAAGTTAATAGAAAATAAAACTAAAGAACGGTGGTGGTACACGAACCAAAATAACAAAAAATTCTGAAATAAAAACAAATATAATTAGAAAAAGGGCTGGAATAGAAAGTGAAAATAACTAACCATGAAACGAGGGAGCGTCCACGGCCTAACCCTGGGCAGGACCAGAAGCCTCTTCAGGGAGATCCCAGTCCTCCTGGATATGACCAGAAGCCTCTTCAGGAAGATCCCAGTCTCTCTCAGACGCAAAACTCGGCGGTGCACCAGGTAACCCTAGTTCGGATTCCGAAGATCCAACCCAGGCGGTCACGTCATGCACCAGGTAGTTGGGATGCATCCGACAACCAGGGCAGGCACACCACCCTACCTCCCCAGATAGTACCAAAGTTGCTCCTAGAAAAGAATATTGAGGAAGTTATCGATAGAATTCATTAACAAAATCAAAAAAAAAACTCACCCATGACCACCCATGAACTCCCACCGTGGGGCCACAAGCATAGCTCCACCCGATGAAATACATCAGCCTCCGCTGGAGCACCCCAGATGCACACATCTGGACGACCATCCCTCCGCAGCAACAGCCTGATGAGCCCACTCCACCGGGGGGCCACACTTTGCACAAAAATGGCCAGCACCCTCATGCAATTGGGTACGGGGCTGGCGTAAAGAGTACGCGGTGACACAACTTCGCAAAATTCCATGTCGAAACAAACTATGGACTGAACAGCAAAAATCGCCCCATATAAAGGGCAAAACCCCGAACGTTAGCAAGAAATTAGCAAGATGCAGTTAGAATGCATCGGGTACTTATCTTGGTTAAAAATACAAATCCCACGCAACTACAATAGCAATGGTAGTTTTTTTTTATCTTTTCCTAACACACAAATAAGCTCCACAAGTTGCAATTAGTGCATTATGTATGTAGGCAGCTACAAGTACACAAACCTCACAAAATTTTTTTTTCCTCTTTTCCAAGCCGGTACAAGATGCATTCCAATATCTCATACCAACTCTACGTGCACCAAGAATTTTTTTTATCTTTTATTTTACTGAGGCAGATATCAAATTCATTTTAATTCAATTCAATCTCACACCGACCCTTCAAAAAAAAAAAAAAAAAAAAAATAATAATAAATACAATTGCACTGGCAATGTGCAAACACTCTCTCTACGGTAGAAAAATAAGTTCGTTCGCATATCAGCGGCACGAGATATTAAATTACGAACAAAATCCAAATGTAATGACATCTTTTTATTATCAAACAGAGTTTTTTTTAATTGGGGCCGGCAAAGAATTTCTTGGGATAGAATAATCAATATCCCTAAAAACAAAATTTTTTTTTTATTTTTACATACAATAAGATAATCCATAAGAACTATAGAAAATAGAAAATAGAATAAGTTAAAGATATACAATACAAGCTAAGACTAGAATAACTTATGTAATTTTGTAACAAACACAAAGATGTAAAACGCAACCGAAAACCTCCAAAGACCTAGCCAGCAAAAACGCACCCACATCAACTTCCCCTGAGAATTATTCCTCTTCAAAGAATAATTCTCTTTTTCTCAGGGGGAAGGATTGTTATATACCTAAAATAACGAAAATTTCCAGAAAAAACCTGAAAAAAGGACAAGAAAATGAAAATCATATTCATTAATTTTTTCACCTAAGCTAACCATGCTTAAAACATGGTTGGCTTATCTCTTAAACTTATGAAGAAAATTGCATCAGCAATTTTCTTCACATTCCACATAATTTATAAAATTTTTCTCATAAAACAACTTGGAAAAACAAAAGTTTCAGTTTACAACCCAAGTCGATTTACTTAAAAATTTCCACGACAAATTTTGCCTTCAGCAAAATTTGTCATTTCAATAATTTAATTACAAAATAAATCAAAAAGCAAATCGTACCTTCAGTACAATTTGCCGCGAAAAAATTCAACATGCATATACATACGTACATACATATTACGACAAAAAAACTTTCGTAATAAGAAACGCACGCCACACAAATGCATTGCATATATATGCGCGTCGCGATTGTCAAACGACGGGACGGTGGCTGATGTTTTCAAAAGTGTAAGATTACATTTTTGAGGCCATTTGTCCAACGCGAATAATTCTGGACATGTTTGAACAAGTCCAGAATTAAAATCGTAAAATTTTCTCAGGATAAGAAAATGAAATTTAGCATTTTCGATCCTGAACAACGGCTCTTGATCACGATGAATGTGATCAAGAGTAGAGTCGGTTTTTAAAAGTCGAGAAAAAAGCACAAAAGCAGTCCGAAAAAGAAAGAAAGAGGTTTTGGTATTGGCGCGTTGGAATAAGTTTTGTGGAAATAAAATAAAATTTTTTGTGGAAATAAAATATAAGTTTTTGTGGAAATAAAATATAAGTTTTTGTGGAAATAAAGCATAAGTTTTGTGGAAATAAAACATAAGTTTTGTGGAAATAAAATATAAGGTCGGTGTTAAACAGATTTGCATTGAGGTGTGAATCTAAGAGAAAAAAGCCCAGGATACAAATAAAGGGTACAAAAAAAAAGAGAGTGTTTGTTTAAAGGAAAAATCTTTAGGGATTATATCCAGGTGGCGGCCTAACAGTGGGAGATTATCAGTGATTACCCATACTGTAAATATAAAAACAAATACAACAAAGAGACATTAAATAGCTCCAGTGTGGAGTGGAGACAGAAGAGCACACGAAAGCGGACCAAAACGAAGTTCAACTCACGGAGGCGGAAACACTAAGCCCAGCATTGCTTGACCAAAAAGTAAGTACTGGCAAGACACCCGAAGTTATCACGAGCCCCACGGAGATCCAAACAATCTTAAAAGATTATCACGATTCTCCATTCGGTGGCCATCAAGGTGTCATAAAAACTTTCAAACGTATAAGACGCAAGTATTGGTGGAGACACATGCTTAGCGACATCAAGAAATATATTAAAATATGCCCAAAGTGCAAGACGATGAAAGCATCTCCACAATATAAAATGGCAATGGTTATCACGGACATCGCAGAACAACCGTTCGACAAAGTTTACCTCGACATTGTAGGTCCATTAGAAGAGACCACATCAGGTAACAAATATATCTTGACCTCCCAAGATAATTTAACAAAATTTGTCGACTGGTATGCAATACCTAATGCAGAAGCAGTCACAGTAGCGCTGGTTTTCTTTGATGAGATCGTTACGCGCGATCGCATACCCAAAAGAATACTCACCGATCAGGGAACAAATTTCCTGAGTGAATTATTCAAAAGAGTATGTAAGCTTCGAAAGGTAAAGAAACTACAAACTTCAGCATACCACCCACAGTCTAATGGAGCACTAGAGCGTGCACATAGACCCCTAATAGAATACCTGCGAACAATCGTAGATGAAAATCCCAAAACATGGGACCAATACCTACGAACCGCTGCATTCGTGTACAACAACAGTGTACACGAGGGTACTAAACTTACCCCAATGGACTGCCTATACGGCTTCACAGCGGATGTCCCATCAAATTTAAAACGGGATCCCGAACTCGTTTACAATCATGAGAGCTACTATCACATATTGAAGTATAAGCTCCAAAAATCATATGCCGCGGCACGAAAGAACCTATTGGCAAGTAAACAACGCTCAAAGGTGTACTACGATAAGACAGTACGGCCCCTAGCTTTCCATGTAGGAGACAAGGTCCTCATCAAGAATGAAAGCAGAAAACACAAGCTTTCTCAAATCTGGGTAGGACCTTATCAGGTAATCGCAATACCAAGCGATGTAAATACCACAATCAAAATTGGTAAGCGAACAGTAACGGTACATAATAACCGTTTGAAACCATATTTCAAATAAAAATATATCGAACAAAAATGAACCAGGTTGACTTGAAATTGCTACTACAGTGTCCATCAAACCTCATTTCAATACCTCCCAATAAATATTTGCGGTGGAGTCACCCCACTGCCCAGTTTAAAACGGCAAAATGCAAGTACAAATATGCTTAAAAGATTGTTTTATTCTTCTGAATTGTCCACAGAAATGGCGTTAAAATTCATCATAGTTGCCCTCTTCATCTAGTACGCAACTGGAACAATAGCTGACAAACCTTATGAAATGACCCAGCTAAATGACTCGGGTATACTTTTTGAGGACCTGGGAAATCTGATGGTATATCATGACACCTGGAATGTCCTCACCGAGATAGATTTGGATGAATTAGATGCCCAGATAATGCTAGCAGAATATGCAGAGCACTTGGTGCAAAAACTCACTAGATAGCGTAAGAAAGCGCACGGAAACTATGGACAGCAATAACGAGAAAGAAATTTACAGCAGGTTAGAAGAACTTGAATCGAATACACAAGCCCTAGCCGAGCTAGAGAAACAACAAATTAGCGTTGTAAAAACTACCTTGGAAAAGATTCAAAAACCGCTGGCTATGTTAATAGACAGACAACAAAAAAGAGCACACCAGATGAACGATCTCCACCATGTGGCCTATGAGTTAACTAGGGGGTTACTAAGGCAAGAGATTATATCAAGCTTATTGCTCCAAATCATCGAAGTCGAATATCGACAACAAGCCCTCCTGGATATAATAATGGCTATTAGAACCAATCATATTCATCCACACCTAATGTCTCCCAAAAATCCGCAAGACGGCCTCGAATTGCCCAAATGACCAAAATTGTCTATCTGTTCTATATCAGACAGCAGGAGCTCAGTCACTCCTCATGCAGAATAAACTAGTGGTGAGAATTACTCTCCCAATTTTTAATCTACCAAAAATGAGGCTACAACAGATTCAATGCTATCCTGTACCCAAGTCAGCAAATTATTCATTAATTCCAGACCCTGGTTATTCACACATAGCCAATAGCGAAAAAACTCAGGAATTTCTCTTATTAAAAGGCGAGGACATGAAAATTTTCAAGAAAATAACAAGTAATTTGGAAGAAAACACGTATGTAGGCCGACTGACCACGCCTATAATCAAAGCGACAACATCCAACGAATGTGCCATTAAATTATTATACAACCCTTTAAATGAAGTGCCCAAATGCAGGTCCAGAGTGCAAATCCCCCAAAAAGACATGCTGATCAAACTAAGCAAGCCCAATACGTGGCTATTTTCATTTATTACCTCCACGGTGTTACATATCACGTGTCCAGATCACTTTGGGATCTCGAAAATGGAAGGACAAGGGATACTTGAGATAACGCAACCGTGTCAAGTGCAAATAAGTGACAAAGTGCTCAAATATGAAGGTCTAAGTAAACGCCCGCTGAAAATAATTCAACCCAAACAATTTCCACAATGTAATCATTCCTTATTGAATTTGATTCTGGCCGACATTTTACCAGAATCTCAAAACCAAACGCAGTTTAACTGGAGACGATATTCACAAATCAGTCTACCAGGACACGCATTCACTAGAGGAAATTAGAGGCAAAATTATTAAATACCAGGAAAAGGTATCGAGTAAAAACTCCCATATGTTGTCCACAAATTCTCTATCATTCACGAGCCTACTAGTTCTGGCCATAATGATTGTTGTGGCAGTAAAATATCTACACCCTGTTGTCATCAAGATGATACAATAGAGAAATCAACCACAAGGTAACCCCGAAATTTCATCCGAGGGAATTCCTTTAGAAGAGCGAACTCACGCTCTCCAACTCAGTTAAGGGCGAACTAGAAGCCTCGATAAAACCAAATCGGTTCAAATAATTTAAAAATGCGACACTGATACTGTCAACATGGATCGCCAAATCAATGTAAAATTAAAACAAAAGGAGTAGCCCTGGTACACTATATACAAGAAGTATATAGAATTAAATATAACTAGATTAGTAATACAAAAAACAAATTTTTTCTTACAATTAATGCTACAGAAATATAAAATATGCAAAAATAAAATAGAATATAGTACTAAACAGTAGAAGTAATCAGAAAAGAAAAATAAGTTAAACTTAGGTACATAAAAAGGGCATTAGATTCAATTATTAAATAGTCGGTAAACTAATAGCTTTAAAAGGAGTTAGTTAAACATAAATCAACAAATAAATAAATATGAAAATAAATTGAAAAAACAAACATGACACAAAATTATATTAAAACTAAATAATAAATAAATAACAAACCAAATTGTAGTAGAACTAAGAGTAAATAAAGACCTGAAGGGTCGAAGCAAAAAAAAAATGTGTATTAAAATTACATAAGAGAATTAGTTAACAAAAAAAAAGATAAAGAGGAATAGAATAGAAATAAAATTATAAGTCATACAAAATAAATATAAAATTGGCGCAACTGAGATATAACAGAAGAAATAAATCAAACATAAAACATTGTAACTACTTGAAGAGTAGAAGAAACAACAACAAAAGGATTACCGGGCTACTTACGGTAACACAAAATTTTTTTTTTTTAGAAAACTTAAATTTAGACAATAAAATAATTAATAATAACTAAAATTAGGGTAACTAAATCTAACCTAGCCAATAAAATAAAATAAAAACGGCACTAACACTAGGATAAAGAATACGATAGTTCTAAACTAGGGTAAAATTAAAAGAAATAATTTTGTAAACCGGACCGATACCGCCCGACCAAGTCAACCTAGCCAAGCATAACACAAAAAAAAGGGTTAATTAAATAGGCCAGAAAAATTTAATTCATTATCGTGTAAATACTTTCATATTCAGGCAAATCAATGTTCTCTCAGGGTAGTAGTTCCAAAAGTCAAGAATTCATAGAAACAGATCCGGGCCACCTAGAATTCATACGAAGGGCAATACGGCCAAAATGACACGGTAGATTACGAATATTCAGTATCATCAATTATTTATTGAAACAGCTAAATCGTCACCGTAGATTGCTAGAGCATTATTTTTCTTATCACTGTCCGCCCCAGATCTTTCCTGATGAGAATGATGATGAAGTTTTGAAAACGCTTGCCCAATCCAAATAATTGTGAGAACTAAGTCAGAAAGAGACCAATAAAAAACAAAGAAAAGAGAGACAAAAGTAGAAAAACCGAAAACCAGCCAAAACTGGAGCCGCCAGAAAACCTAAAAGGGAAAGGAAAATATGTAAAAAGGGAGGAGAAGTGAAAGTTAATTTTTTTTGTGTGATTTTTTTTTAATAATTATTTTTTTTTTTATTATTATTTTACAATGCGCAAAATGAAAAGAGAAGAAAGACAGAAAGGAAAAAAGCAAATAAAAAAGAAAACGGTATGCTTTTAGTACTCCCAGTCCTCGTCGGACTCCTCTTCAACCCCGAGGGAGGGGGGGGGGGGGCATCAGTGTGCGGAGTATGTGTGTGACGGCTGTCTCAAAAACAGGGTGACAACAGACGCAAAGTCCATGCCAGCCTGTTATGTTAAGAGTTCCACCTGGAAAAAAGAAAAGAAAAGGTGAACATAACTGACCTAGGCGCAAAAATAAAGGTAATAAAACTACTCACCTCGCACAACCCAGGCCTGTCCTTGGTGGGGATACAAGGGCAAATCCACCCAATAGGTTCGGCCAGCAACAGCATCCTCCCCCCACATTGTAAAGGGGCGCTCGCCCCGCCTCAGCAGCACCAGGCGGATTGGTCCCCGCCACCCGGGGATCACGTGGGCCACGAAAATAGTGCTGGCCACAGTACCAAGGCCCACCGGGCATCGCCAGGGTACGTTGCACACCTTAATTTAAAGCAACATTTTAACACTGGTGCCTCTCAATTCTTCTGGATATAACACGAAACGGAGTTCTTGAAGATGGGTGAACAATAAACAAGTGGAAGTATGTAAATGACCACAGTCATTCGCGAGAACTGAAACACAAGTGCTCCATGAACAAAAATCTTGCAAGCAAGCCCTCACAATTATAAAAACAAAAAAGTCACAGACCAGCAAAAATAATCAGATACCTCAGATAAGAACGCCAAAATAACGCCCACAACTACTTCCCCTGAGAATTATTCCTCTTCAAAGAATAATTCTCTTTTTCTCAGGGGGAAGGATTGTTACATATATAAAATAGGCCTGAAAAAGGAAAATCTGAAAAAGGCAATAAGTAAAAATATTTAATTTACAAAACTTCCACATAAGCTAATCATGCCATAAAACATGGTTAGCTTTTCTATTTAATCAGTGAAGAAAATTGCGTCAGCAATTTTCTTCACATTCCATGAATTAAAATAAAATTACTCCCATGGTAAATTTTGCCTTCAACAAAATTTGCCAGTAGAAATATTTAATTGGAAAAAAAAAAATTATAAAACAAAAGGCAAATCGTACCTTCAGTACGATTTGTCGTAAAAAATTACAATATGTATGTACGAACGTACATACATATAAAATAAAATAGCTTTCACGCTCAGAAATGCGCGCCGCGAAAATACATTATATGTATACGCGCGCCGCAACTTCAATCGTCGTAACGGTGGCTGATGTTTATAAAAGCATCAAATTTCAAGCCTCCGTCCAACGAAAAATATTCTGGACTTGTTTAGTCAAGTCCAGAATAAATGAAAAAATTTCTCAGGGTAAAAATGCAACTAAGCATTTTCTACCCTGAACGAGGGCTCTTGATGGCAACAAAAGTGATCAAGAGCTGAGTTGGTTTTTTAAAATCTCTTTGGAAAGGTCGCAGTCGAATTTTATCTAAAATTAGAGTTGGTGTTTTAAAATTTCTTTGAAAAGAATCGGGTGGATCGGTCTCGGTCGCGTTCATAAACAAAATCAGAGTAAAACTACAAAAGTTTCTATATAAGGAAAAGCTTCTATATAAGGAAAAGTTGTGCAGTTATCAAAAAGTTTCCAGTTAATAAAGTGCCTAAAAAAGAAATAAAATAAACAAAGCTGATACAAAAAAAAAGGTGTTTTGGATAACTCCGCTGCCAGAGTCCCGCTAAAGGTATTTATATAACAACTCCAACAAAAATGTTCAAACTGCCCTTGATGGCTAATACAGGGCCCATAAATAAAAAACAATACAGAATGCCTGAAGCCCACAGAGAGGAATGCCGGGATTAACTTAAAAAGCTGTTAGAGGAAGACATCATTGAGAACAGCAATAGCCCCTTTAATTTTGCAGTGCTATTAATAACGAAAAAAGGAACCGACGAAGCAGGTAAGCGAAAGTATAGACTTTGCGTGGACTTTCGAGAGCTTAACAAAGTCTGTATCCCATTTTCTTACCCACTATCACGGATTGAGGATATCCTGGACAGGCTGGGTCATTCTAGATACTTTACTTCCTTAGATCTTGCCAATGGTTATCATCAGGTGTTGGTGGATCCAGCAGATCGCGAAAAGACTGTTTTTAGCACAAATTTCAGCCACTTCCATAACAAGAGATTACCATTCGGTTTAAAAACATCGCCTCCATTCTTTCAATCTTTATTAAACGGGATATTAACAGGTCTTCAAGGGATTAAATGCTTTGTGTACCTTGAAAATGAATAATGAAAAGCTACGGGAAGTATTTCAACGTTTTAGGGAACATAACTTGAAACTGCATGGGCAGTACGTAATTATAAATGCTACCTGCTTGGAAGACATTTTAAAGTCATAACCGTTTATAAACCTCTCCGAGGAATTTTTAAGCTTAAGGACACCACATCTCGCATGGTGAGGTTCCACCAAAAACTGTCGGAGTATGATTTTGAGATTGTCTACAAGAAGGGAAAAGATAATGGCAATGCAGATGCACTTAGCAGAATTCCACAAGATATAGACCAAGATGAAGACCAGTGTGGTAGGGAGTACCCGTGCTTCGCAATTACCCGAGCTGGAAGAAAAGGGACGAAGAAAACCAGAAAAAAACAGCCTTCTCGAGAATCCGAAGATGAATGGGATGACATAGATGAGCCTGAAATAAAAGAAATAAGGCTCCAACAAAACACAAGACCTAAGTATATAACGGACCCAGGGGATATAGGGATTATATTGAGAGATTTTCATGACTCACGGTTCGGGGGACACTTCGGAAGGAACAAAACTCTGGAAAGGGTAAAGCGTTTCTTTCATTGGAGGGAATGAAGAATGATATCTCTAAACATGTTCGGAGCTGTGCGAAATGTCAAAGAAATAAACATTCTAAGACCAATAAAATGCCGTTGGTAATAACAGAAATTTCGGAGAAGCCTTTCGATAAAGTATACGTTGATCTAGTTGGCCCGCTGCCAACAAGTCACAATGGAAATAAGTATATTCTGTCCATGACGAATGATCTCACTAGGTTCGTCGATTTTGTAGCAATACCAGATCAAGAGGCGAATACCGTGGCGCAGGCCTTATTTGAACAAATACTTAGTAGATACACATTACCCAAGGAGCTTGTAACAGATCAGGGTGCAAATTTTACGGGCGAAGTCATGAAAGCATTGTGCAAATTACTGAAGATTAAGAAACTGCGAACTACCGCTTATCATCCTCAGTCAAATGCAGTAGAAAGACAGCATTCGACACTTGCCAATTATCTGAGGAGTTTTGTCGATGAAGAACCTAGAAGCTGGGACGAAGTTTTGAGGACGGCAGCGCATGCTTATAATAACACAATGCATATGGGTTCTAAACTGACGCCAATAGAAACCTTGTTCGGGTTTGTATCCGAAGTTCCTAGTTCTTTGCAACGTAAAGCAGAGCCAGTGTACAATGCCGACAGGTATCATGCAGTGCTGCGGATTAAATTACAGAGAGCTTTTGAAATAGCTCGGAAGAATTTACAGAAAAGTAAACTCACGGCAAAAAGGTACTACGACAGATCGACTAGGATAGAACCTCTCCATGTAGGAGACAAGGTTTTGGTCAAAGACTTAGCGCGGACTGGAAAACTAACATCAATTTTTAAGGGACCCTACGAGATAATATACATACACAACCCGGAGAATATAACAATACTCCAGGGCAGAAAACACAAGCCGGTACACGCGAATCGCTTGAGAAAATTTCAGGATTGATTTTAATTTTAATTTCCTTTTAATTTGACATCCAATTTGCTTTTATTCCTGACTAATCCATTTACATTTTCCAGAAATAACATCCCACCAACCCAGAGACGCAATAGGAACTGAGGGTCGAAGCAGTTTTTGTTTCTATCCATCTAGGTTGAGCCAATACCAGCAAGAAGCTTTTTGTGTTGTTAGGAGAAGAAAAGGCGAAAGAGGTGGAACAAGTTAAAAAATAAAATAAAAAATAGCAGGTAAAGAGGTCCGGGGAAAACATATGTATACCTAAGAATTAGTAGCATTCACATACAATAAAAAAATAATATAAAAATATAAAGTAATATAATAATACGCCTTGCGAATAAGAAAATAAGATAAGGAGGTTGCCAGTAGTTTACAGTAGAGATAAGTTTCAGTAGTAATCGGGAACTCCAACACCATGAAGACGATAATTGTGGTAATCTTGGCATCTATAGCGGTCGTAAATGCAGAGAATGTGGGTTACACCATACAGCCGATGGCAGATTCCGGAGTACTATTTGAACAAATAGGGAAGGTCAACTTTTATACCAAGCATTGGACCATCTTGTCGAAACTAGAGGTACCTGATTTATCGAAGGAGCTTGTATTCGCAAACAACTGCAGCAATCTCATCACGCAACTATGTGCCGAGATCAGTCATTCCGGAATAGTCAAATGCGAGGTAGCAGCAAAGGAGGTAAGAAGCTGGGTAGCTAAAATCAAACGACAATATGAGGAACTAGCCCATCATACGCACGAAGAAGAGACAGTTCGTCGCAAAAAACGTTCCTTCTTTGATGGAATAGGTTCAATGTTCAAGATCCTTTCGGAACGATGGATCACGCAGATTCAGAGGAGATACGTGCATCATTAGACGAGATAAAAGGAAAAGAGAACCGGACGTTTAACCTCCTCAAAGAACAGACTACTGTAGTAAAATCAACCCTGGACCTATTTAACGTATCGCGGGTTCAAGCGGCAATAGAACGAGAGGAATTGAAAAATAAGATTTCAGCTATCATCAAAATGCAGAGAAATGAAAGCGAAGAGCTAACCGCATTACAGCTGAGACTAGAGCTGAACGAAATCATTACAATGATGATTCTCCAACTACGAGAAATCAGTGACTCTTTAGATCATTTATCAGATATGCTGGTCTCACTAAGCATGGGAAAGCTACACCCAGTAATAATCCATGCTAAGGAGATAACAGAAATCATTTGTAATGCCACCCGACAGTTGGACCTGGAGGCGAGATTTCAAAATTTTCAAATTCTAAACCAGATTGCGAAGGTAGAAGGTCTGCACATAAATCAGCAAATATTGGTTAAAATTGAGATTCCTCAACCTCAACGAACGTCATTTGATCTACATAAAGTATATACAATACCGGCAGCAGTAGGTGAGGAAGGCTTTCACATTTATGAACTTGACGCTGAATTCGTGGCAGCAAACAACCATGAGCGACAGTATGTGCTGCTGAGTCATTCGCAACATAACAAATGCCAAAAGATCTTGAGCAGCGCGGACAATCCACAACTACTGTGTCCACAGCTGGGTCCAACAATCACTGCCGTAGGAGACAACTGTGTACTGAACCTTTTCCGGAGTTTTAATGTAAACACTAGGGCATGCAAAGAAAGAATAGTTCCAAAATGGAATAGCCTAGTTAGAATGGTGACTAAAAATCACTGGTTCTTCGTGATGTCTGATGAGAATAAGCTGGAGGTAAATTGCAGGAACATGCCAACTGTGATAGGAAAGCTGTCATCCACAGGTGTGTTAACTACAGAGGAACAGTGTCATCTGCAGATAGGAGATTGGTTGATAGAAACAGAGGACAGCGCGAGGCGCAACATAACACTTTGGCAGCCAACTAGATCAGAACTCCCAGCCTGGGATGTCATCACAATGCAAACCAAATTACGGAAATCAGAAATTTTAGAAGATAAAACAAATGGAGTGAAGCTGTTAGCAACCGACAACTTTAATCAGGCATGGAGGGATCAGGAAGCTGATATAAATAGGGTCCAGGAAGCCATCCAGCAGGAGGAAACCATCATAAGCTCATCATATACACCTAGCAGCTACATCAATTACGGGGAGTTTATGCATCGTCACTCTTGCAATATTAGCAGGAATTTTGATCCACCTGAGACGTTGAAAGAAGAGACAGACAATGAAGAGCACCAGTCGACTGTCGAGATTGCCGACCATCCAGATGTCTAAACCAGTCCGAAGTATGCAAAAGGAGTCATCGCTGGAAGAACCGGAACCGAACATTAGCATCGAGATCATCTCCACAACAGCCAATATACCTACAACATCCCTGCCAAACGTCGAGACAAAACAACTGGTACAGTTGGAGTGACCACATTAGGGTAATAGAAAATTTATAAATAGAAGTGGTAGGATAGTTTTGTAAAATATAGGCGGCAACCCGTGTAGTTAGAAAGAAAGGTAAAGCGAAGCAAAGTCATAAAATTGTAATACGTGTAAGGTAATTAAGGAGTACAGTAGATTCATCATAAAATTTTAAGGTAATAGAAATATTTACAAGTAGAGAAAATTTAAAGTAAAAAAAAAAAATAACAGTTTTTTTTAGACAATGAAATAAATTACATGTGAGACAAATAAAGAAGGTAAATTTGAAAAGAAGATATAACGGAATATGAAAATAAAATAAGGAAGAAAAAAAATGAAACATGAAAAACGAGTGTAAAAAAAATGAAAGAAAAGATAATGTTTAAAGAAAATGTTAAGCAGAAAAGAAGAAAATGTAATAGGTATAAGAAAGAAATTTAATACAGATAATCAAAAAATTGAAGAAATGCAAATATGAAAATCTAGATGGTAAAATAGTAACAATGTAATGCTAATAATCTGAACCGAACGTGAATTAAGATATTTTCAGTATTAATTGATTGCACTCTCCAGATCTAGTTCCCTGTGGAAACTAGTTTTTCAAAGGGGGAGGGATGTTATGGCCCGATATACGGAAGATTTTTCCAGCAGCCAAAGGCATCACGGCGAAATAATCAGCAATTGCTAAACAATAACCTCGCATGGTATTGTTCTGCAACTGTCGGTTGTTTTGCTGATTAGCCCAACAGCTGGCTGCGATGAGCGCTTAGTGAAGCAATCGACGATTACAATAATAATTCATCTTCGCATGGTAATTATTATGTAAAGCGATTGTTTAGAACTAAGCGACTCAGGTGCTGAAACCGGTAGAACAAACAACAAGGTTGTTGTCGTTTGTTTACATCCGCGTTGTGAGCAAAGAAAGTTTACTTCCGAGTATCGGACATAAAAAGACTGGTCTGGCGAGTGTGCCGTTTTATTATCAGTCATTGTGCTCGCAAGTTTCGTTTCGGTTCAGATTACCTAAGCGCCAGATAGCTTAGGGTAAATTACGATAGGTCAGTTTGTTATAATAAAGAAATAATTTGTGAACAGAAATTCGAGTGTGTTTTCATTGCAAAGAAAGGTTATCGCGGTTCATTATTGGATTTTATTCATTCGATTGCTCAGGGGGCACGACACACAAAACTTGTGGATGAAAAATGTTTATGTCAACTTACATAGAGGCTACGAGTCCGAGATGAAACAAAGCGAACTCCAGAATCAAAATTGAAAACCTATGCTATTTCCCTATGTTGAAGAGTGCTGAAAGTGATCTCGTATCCCCAAAACTCGAGATGAGAAATAAGCAAACTCCAAAATCAAAATCGAAATCCTATGCTATTTCCCTATGCTGGAGTGTGCTGAAAGTGATCTCGTATCCCCTAGACCCAATAATAATTTGCTAAGAAAGCATCAAACCAAAGTGACGTCATGTACCAGCTAATGCCGCTAGGTAACCTTACTCAAGAACTGGCGTTTGCACTCGAATCCTGTAAAAGCCTAGGCGCAACATTTACCTATTTAACCTATTCATGGTGATATCATGCTGTGAAATTCGAATGATGCTGATATCTACAACTTCATTGCTAAGAAAACTTATTTAAGTGCAGCATTTGAAAACAGTAAAACCATGATGATGTCATGCCGATATCTAGAACTCTCCCTCTAATAAAAGAAAACAGCAAAGCAAAGGCATGCTGTTAGTTCCAGCTAATGCTGCTACGGAACCTTTCTCAAGAAATGGCGTTTGCGCCCGAATCCTGTAAGAACAAATGTCGCTAATATCTCGAAAACCAAAGCCAACACTTAAGACAGCAAAATTATAATAAAAAAGCCTATATTTAGGTGCACCAAGAAAACAGCAAAACCGTAGTACCGGAGCATGCTGGTAGTACCGGCCAGTGAAGACTGAATGGTGTATCCAAGTCATAAGCCAGTCAGGACTCAATGGTGCATCCAAGATATTAACCAGTAAGTCAAGACCCAATGGTGCACCCAAGACATAAATCAGTTCATCCAAGATACAACCCCACATTTAGTATGGACGCAAACCACCTAGCGGTGGTGGCGCCATCTGTGGCGAAATCATGGAAGCTAAAACAGCGGGCCAGAACGGCATAGAGTAACTATTTATGCTATAGAGCCTAAACTACTATACATACAGGAAAATCGTCTTCTAGTAATTTAAAGCTTGGTTTCTTACCTTTCCAAAGCTACACTTACTGTATACCTTACTTAACCAAGTAATAAAATAATTTTGATTACAAAATAAACTTGCCATTGTACGCTCAATCACTCTCAGCAGGGTAATAATTACATGTGTATATGTGCAGCCGGAGTCCGAATCTGCAGGCAGCTACATTCGAAATCATCAGCCCACGGCATGCCATGACGGCAGAGCGGTATATAATGAATACTCAGCTGAGAGTTTTTGATTGAGGAATCGTAGTCATGTGGTTCAAATACTTTTTTCTAAATAACTTTGTTAGGAAAGGTATAACAATTTTATTTCGCTTTGGAAGATAAGAAAGGAAGCTTATGATTATCAGAATACCATTTTTCTGTATGAATAGTAGTTTAGAGCGAAGGAGCTATTCAAATCATACTTTTGTCAGTTTTACATAAGAGCACTGCAAATATTTTAGAATGTGAGGGCTCCGTTGGGGCTCTCATATGGTAGTGAGGGAGTCTGTTTCATGGCTTGTGAAGTATTCTCCTTGAGGGTTTTGAAAGTGCCCATATACTACTCGTAGACTCTAGTCAAGGATCAATTTCCAATACAGGTACCTCCATACATAAAAACTAAGTTTTAGTGTAAGAATTAGTTTAAGAATGTATGCAAACTAACGCACAGAACACATACAATATAAACAAAACCCTCTAGAAATCCTTCCTAAGCCATGAAACAGACTTCCTCACTACTTTATTAGATCGCCAATATAGTTCCAACCAAGGTATATAGAATACAAGCCCATCATGAACCACATTCCACCATTAGGGACGAATTCGAGCGTTTTGTCCCTACTAAGATTGTTAAAAGAAATAATAGGAATTCCTGGTTTTTGAGCTCTATCGCCAAACTTATGCATCGGAGAAATAAGGCACATTTTATTTGGAAACTTACACGATCTCCAGGGATTTTGAACGTTTCAAAGTACTACGTAATATTGTTAATTCTTACATTCGTAGCGCTAAATACAAGTATTATCATAAAAAACTAAACACCAATATTCCTTCATGAAAATTGTGGCGTAATCTACGTGAGCTTGGTGCATCGAAAGCTAAGACTGTAGATTGTGACCTCAATTTAGACCAGCTCAATAATTACAGCTGCCCTGTGTCCGCTTCCTCAGCAGTATGTAGGACCTCGCGAAACGATCCCAATGAGGCATTTGATTTTCGTGGAGTTGATGCCTCGGAAGTTCTTAAAGTTATTAATTCTATAAAATTAAGTTGCACGGGATCAGACAACATTCCTCCACGCTTTTTCAAGCTAATATCTCTTTATATTCTCCCTCCATTACCCATATTATAAATGCGTGTCTTTCATCTTGACATTTTCCGGCAAGATGGAAATTACCCGCTGTCATGCCTATCCAAAAAAAAACAAAATGCTGCGCGCCTGAGGATTTCCGCTCCATCAGTATTCTCCCGTTTTTATCAAAATTACTGGAAAAGATTATGCAAAATCAAATTGCATCTTATGTCAGCTACAAGAATTTTTTGTCCGATGTGCAATCTGGTTTCCGTCCAGGGCATAGTTGTATTACAGCTCTTCTTAAAATTACGGATGATATTCGGGTGAATTTGTACAATGATCCTCTTACTATTCTTACCCGACTATATTTCTCAAAGGTATTTGACTCTATCAACCATAGTATTTTATGTATGAAACTATCCACATTATAAAATTTCAGCCACAGGGCTACTAGCTTTATAGCGAACTTTTTGTCTGAACGCAAGCAGTTTGTTAAAACTTCCTATAGATTACGCCGATAAAGTCACTAATCTTGGTATTGTCATAAACAAAACACTAACATGGAACGACCACATTAACACTTCTGTGTCGAAGATTTTTGCTTGCATTAGGCGGCTAAGGTACTCTGCACATTTTACCTCATTGGAAACCAAGGTACGCTTAGTAAAGACCCTAATCATACCGATTCTGGCAAACATAGACGTAGTTTATGGGAACCTCGATTCGGTGTCTTGGCAAAAACTTAAAGTTGCTCTCAATTCTGCTGTTCGTTATGCTTTTAATCTACGCATATTCGAAATCGTGTCTCATTTAGTCCCCCAAGTCTTAGGAATGAGCCTGTCCTCGTACCATTAGTTTCGTACAAGTCTCTTTTTTCAAATTGTTAATTTCTGGCTTGCCATCCTATCTGCGTAACAAGCTGAGATTCCCTCGCTCCTCTAGAACTAATAAACTTCTACTTCCTATTTTCAAGTATCTGCAAAGCACCCGTATGTTTTTCGTTCACGCCGTCCGACTATGGAATACACTGCCTGATACTATTCGTAGGGCCGGGACGGTGGATTCTTTCAGAGGGGGGTAGTTATCGCATTTTCAGATCAAGATATAAGGGGCACTCATGACAATGTAAAGTTTTAGTAAGTTTTTTTTTTCATTTGTTTATGTTGCATCTTGTATTTTTGTATGGAAGATTTTCTTTGAATTTGTAATTTTGAACTTATAGATCAGAATTCTAGTTTTATTTGTAGAGTAAGTAAATTATAACTTTCCTTTTTCTTTCTCCACCAATTATTGATAAGGAATTATATTTTATAGCTTGTGTTAGATGTGCATAAATCTAGGCTAAGTACATACAAAAATAATTGTATATTCTTGTTTGTACAACAATAAATGAATTGAATTGAATTGAATTGAATTGAATTATCATGAAAATTTATAGGAAAGCACGGTACAGAGAACACGACACCCTCTCTACTCTCTCTGTCTTTCCTATAAAAATTTATACACATTAGTTGCAGAATTACGTCACAGGCTATCAGCTGCAATGTGTCAAAATTTTAAAGGGAATACCTTGTCATCTATATACCTTGGTCCTAACATAATAGAATATTTGCAGTATTCTTATGTAAAATTAACAAAAGATTGATTTTATTTGCTATTCATGCGGAAAAATTGTCTTCGGATAATCTTAACCTTACTTTCTTATCTTCCCAACCGTAGCCAAGTTTTTATATATTTCCTAACAAAATTATTTAAAAAAAATTAACTTAGCCAAATGACTACGATTCCCCAAACTAAAACTCTCAACTGAGTAATAATTGCATATGTGAATGTGCCATGGTCCGATGAATTCGAATCAATCTGCGTACAGATGCGGACTACGGCCGCACATGCAGTATTGCAAATATTACTCCGCTGCGAGTTATTGAGCGTAAAATGGTAAGGTTCCACTTTAAACAAAACTATTTTTTCTAATTTTGTTAATGGCCGGTTTCACAGTCCCGGCTTAAGCCAGAGCTTAGCTAAGCCAAGGGTGTGGCTTAAGCCCAGAACTTAAGCCTACTCGGTTTCACAGTACTCGGTAAGCTGAGGCTTAGTTAAGCCGCAGATGAAAATTTTTAAGTTGTCAGCACTGCTTTAATTGTGAATTTTTGTAAAGGAAAATTGCCATTGTGGAATAAAAACCAAGCGAAAGAAGAAATTTTTATTTACCAGTTTATTGTGCTTTTTATGTGGAAGGATATCAAACCCAAAAACCATTGTTGCAGAATGTTTCGACAACCGCGAATAAGGGCTATCTACTATGCGGGGTAAAACGACATGGATATTTGTGTTTGCTTCCCACTTCTCTTTCATTCATTTGACGACATGAGCACGAGCTAATGTGTAGTAGTTAATCAGCAAAAACGATGTAGTAATACCTCAGGTGTATACAGCATAATTTAGAACCATGTAGGGGAATTTAGAGCAAAACAGCTGTAAACTGGAACTTGCACTTTCAGTATTAAAAACAAAGTTTTATATTAATTGTCTTGTCAGACTGCACTCTACATAAGTTTGCTATAATCTTATAGTATAAAATATTTAGACCAAATTCTTCCTTCGATGTACTTCTGCAATGAAATCGAGAAAACAACATTTATGATAATTGACAGGTCAACAACTGTTTAATTTGGCAGCCTACCACTACTTACATATTTCGTGTATATATATGCATTCTTCAGCAAACGAAATCGTTTTGACGACGTGGTTTTACCATGCATTGTAGAATAGGCATAAAAATCAACGTCATCCTATTTCTCGCAATGTTGCGGGTGCCTTGTCGTTGCTTATATTCTCTGCAGCAGATAAATAATCCATTTTTGTCTTAAACTTTTGGTTTCTTCCTAAAACGTCAAAGGGAATGCTGACACTAGCTGCCAGACAGTACTCAAAACTGCTAACTATGTAGATAATTATTTTTCGCTTGGAAAATTTCAATGTAGTTTTAAAGGATAACTTCAATAACAGAAATTATAATATTTAGGCAAAATATATATTTAGCAATAATTTCCTATGTGTTTCACAGCAACATCTGAGGCTTAAGCCTTTGACATGACGGGCTTAAGTTAAGCTTGCCTTAAGCCAGTGATAGCACTTAAGCCTTGACTGTGAAATCGGCCATATGTAAGGTATATAGTAAGTGTAACCTTTGGGATGGTAAGGAGCCAAGCTTAAAATTACTAAAAAACTATTTTCCTCTAAGGATAGTAGTTTATTTATGGCATATATAAAGTCAACGTCTAGTCACTTTTCCATAATATAAACCATTTGACAGAATTTGAGTAGCACGTACACATATAGATCTCTGTTTCATGGCTTGGGAAGTATTCTCGATGGTTTTGGTATAACACAAATACCAAATAGTTTTATGCATTGAATTAATTTATTACTGTAGTTTAACATAAAATCTTGTTGCCCAGGCAAATAGCCGTGGGCCCAACACATTACTCGTAAGATGCTAGGTTAGCATCTAGTAGGTACAACTTAAATTCAAAAAAGTAATAATATCATTTTTAATAATACTCAAATACACTTTAAAATTACTGATATATTTATTCGGTTGGACTAAATGTCAATCGAAAATTGCATATACAGACACTGTCAGACTAGATTTAACTGACGTTTTTACGTAGCATGTTACGGAAGCATATCAGCGAGGATGACTTGGACGTGAAGTCAGACTATCAGCCGAAGCTGACAGCTCACTCCGTGAGAAGCGTAGTATATGCAGGGCGGCACGCTAGCACACCTGGGCTATTTGCGGAGAGTGTGGGGGGTGGTCACACGAAAACCTGCCGCTGTCGCGCACCATATACAAACAAGATCGTGCCTACAACAAATGTCACACACATCCTGCAACCCTGAAGGGACTGCTTCACATTACTTACCTTCTAGATCTAGTGATTACCTGGTGTGCCACCCTCAGATGCCAATTTCCCAGCCATTTATGTATCATTGTGGGCATCCAATGATACAATGTACCTGTCGTGTCCCAAAAGCAATCAATTAAGATAATTCACAAAACCATCAAATAAACAAGAAGCAATTAATTAATCACCGTAAACCTTCTTCAAATAATAACAACGCTCAAATTACTTTAAAACAAAATTCTTTATTTATCGCGAACTGACCTATCTTAATAATTCTAAAAGTAAAACTAATCCGAACCGAACTGTAATTTAATATCACGACGACTGAACCATTAACGGGCTAAGAACACTACAGGCACTCGCCAGTCCAGTCATTGGTCTTTTATGCACCAATATTCGGAAGTAGACTTTACTTAACAACGCGGATGTAAACAAACGACAACAACCTTGCCGTTTGTTCTACCGGTTGCAGCACCTGAGTCGCTCAGTAGTAAACAATCGCTTTATATAATAATTACCATGCTAGGTTAATTATTATTGTAATCGTCGATTGCTCCACTAAACGCTCATCGCAGCCAGCTGTTGAGCTAATCAGCAAAATAACCGACAGTTGCAGAACAGTACAATGCGACGTTACTGTTTACCAATTGCTAATTATTTCACTAAAATGCGCCCTTGGCTGCTGGAAGAATCTTCCGTATATTGGGCCATAACATCCCTCCCGCCTTGGAAAAACTAGTTTCCGTCGGGAACTAGATCTGGAGAGTGCAACAATCTTAATTAAAAACTGAAAATGTCTGTATCCTCGTTCGGTTCAGATTCTTTACATTTTTCATTATATACTATCTAAATTGTCTCATTTTTTACATCATTTCTCTTTTTATTATCTTTTACATTTAACTTCTTTAAATTCAATATTTCATTTTCACATTTTATTCCTTTCTTTCATTTTTACATCTTTTTACATCATTTCTTTTTATTATTTTGATTTTACATTTCATTTCTTTAAGTTCAACATTTCATTTTCACATTTAATTTCCTTCTTACTTTCATCTCATTTCTTCTTTATTCTGATTTTACAACATATCTATTTACTTTTTTTTTACTTCACATGTCCTTTCTTGGAAACTTCCTCCACTTTTTAAATACCTTATTATACTAATAATTTCCTACATTTGAATCTTATAATAATTAATCCATTCCTTTCCATTGAACATGATTGAATATTAATAATCATATATACATATTTTTATTTCTATATAAATTTATACATTAATCTCTAACAATAGGTTGCCCTTAAATTACTTCTTCGTGATACAAGTGCAAAAAATATATATATATACTTAACTAAACCTATGGCGGCTACTCTAGCTGCACAAGTTGTTTCCCCACAATAGTTGGCAGATTGGTGGTTGGCAAGTTCGCTGTCGTGGGCAAGATTGTCTCAATGGTTATGTTTGCATTTTGGGCCTTGGGTTGTGTTAAATCCCAATATGGGTTTAATCATAAATTCGGGGAGGTGCCGGTTGGAAGGATAAGACTGAAAAAATTATTGTTTTGGTATGTCAATATTCAATTTTTATTCCTCACAACTGATTTCTTAACCTAGATCTTATCGCTACTTAATCCAAATAATAATTCAACCAAAAATCAAAAAAACATAAATGAAATAATAATCCAAAAAAACAAAAGAGTAAATGAAATAATCAAAAAATCAAAAGAGTAAATGAAATAATAATCCAAAAATCAAAAGTTCAAAAATTAAAAATTCAAAGTTCTAGGCTATGGCGTTTTAATTAATCCAATGTTTGGATGCTGGATTTTTACCCTGAAAAATAGAATTGTCGATTAGTATTAATTCTATTATAAATGGGTAGTAATATGAGCTTCACTTGATCTGCTCATATGAAAAAACGCTAGGCTTCAAAATATTCTGCCTGCTAATAAAGCTGAAAAAATAAAATAATTAAATACAGATTAGTATCTTGGGTTCAAATTTCTCCCTTAGATTTTGTTAAACAAGACTTAATTTCGGTTTAACACTGCCGATCTGTCTTGGCGACTGCTCAAAATGCGAGTGATCTGATATTCCCAGCAGCTCGCTATTTATAGGCAGAAACACAATAGAAATTGTGTCTGCCGGTGGCGTTGCCAATGACGCCCGCGTCATTTTTCGAATTTGGGCCCTAAATGTCGTCATCGTGTGAATTTGCATGTGTTTGGTCCAAAAATGGTGTCACCATATTTTTAATCGGAATATGTACTGACAGCTGCCATTTTGATTTTGTCAAATCAAAAGTTTCATAGCAGCTGTTAGATGGAGGTAAGTTTGACATGTTTTGAATATTTATTTATATATTTATTAATAATATGTTTTTATTTTTAGATTTTTTGGTCCCTTAGGATGGCGAAACATCGTGGGATGATTTAATGCATGAGATGTAGCGTAAGTATAGTTTTAATTAAAGTCTCAGATCGTGAATGATTTGAGACTTTTATTTGTTGATTATGTTTATGAGTGCCTTTTTTGTTTGTTTTTTAGCTTTTTTGTGGTCCGCGACGGAACATCCTCCCGCCTAAAAAAAAAAAATATATGACCTTACGTGGTCTAATAAAGAATTTTTAATATACTATGGTATCGTTTTTCTTTTTCTTTTTGTTAAATTTGAATGTTGTGAATTTAGATAATAAACCATAACTAAGTAGACATACGGTAGACTTACGCTTTTTAATTTGAAGCCGAATACGAATTTTTCCGTCAGCTAATTTTTGGAATCGCAAAGTATCTCCCTCATCGGTGTCCATTCGAAAGCACTTTCTTGCCGAGAGTGCTCTCCACCAAGGTATTGGTTGATGCCGGATTTCCTCCCATAGGCGAGGATCAACAATAAAATTTGCCGGAGGTCGTAGTGGAGGATACCTTGCATTTTGTGGTTCTGGAGCCATAGCTGGCACTACTGGAGCCATAGCTGGCACTACTGGAGCCATAGCTGGCACTACTGGAGCCATAGCTGGCACTACTGGAGCCATAGCTGGCACTACTGGAGCCATAGCTGGCACTACTGGAGCCATAGCTGGCACTACGGGAGCCATAGCTGGCACTTCCGGAGCCATAGCTGGCATTACTGGAACTACTGCTGGTACCACTGGAACTCTTGGCGGTATTATTGGAACTACTGCTGGTACCACTAGAGCTCTTGGCGGTATTATTGGAGCTGTAGCTGGCATTATGTCCCTTTTTGTCCGTTTAGGACTTGGTGGAGTTTGGCTGGTGCCTTCTCCATGGTTAGCTCGTTTTGGACGAGTCGGAATTTGAATGGGATATTCGATGATGGCGTTTTTCCTTGTCCCAGTTGGAGGACTTCGGGGGTACGTTTGAATACGAGTACCTGGGTCCTTGGCCAACTCTCGTACACCTTTTGTGGCTGGCACTGCTTCAAATGGGGGTATATATTTTTCCAGTGGCCTTGGCATCCTTGTTTGCCTTAATTTTTCCTTGATTGGAATTCCTTCTAAATCGGGTACGTCGTCGATTAGAAGACAATCTTCTAGAGATGGTAGTGAATCCATTTTAGATAAACTCAAAAATAATTAAAGAAACAAAAAACCAACTAATAAAAAATAATAAAAAACGAAAAAACTAAGAAAAAATGAAAAATGATTATAAATCCTTAATGGCGTACGATTCTTACCGTGTACTTCTGTCGAATGATGTTTTTTTCGGATTAGGGTGAAGTTTGTTGCATTTTTTTTGCTTCTGCTGTTGTAATGTTTTTATTTTCGTTCACATGGGAACCGTGTGCATATTTTACTCTTTGCTGTCGTATTCAGGGATAAATTTGTGCTAAGAGTTCTGAAAAAATATAATTATAATAATTGGGCTTATTATGCACAAGTTAATCTTAGTATCCATTGATTAATATTTTGTCGTGAAGTTTTTGTGTTGGTGCGTCTGGGCACGTGGGCAGTAAACTACTGCTAGTTGGTGCTGCTGTGTGTGGGTTGTTGTATTTGATATAATTTATTATATATTTGGGTGAGCAAATTGTAGAATATTGTTGTGTCGATTTCTTGAAAGCTTTGGCTTATATGGGAAGCTTATATAATTTAGTAATTGGTCGAATTACTTGACTATTCGGCGTTTTTACGGTTGCTACTCTAACCCTTCTATCATGTCCTGGATGAATTTGAATTATTCGACCCATCGGCCATTTTGTGGTTGGACAGTGATGGTCTTGAATTAAAACCAAATCGTTAATTTGTAAGTTACCTTCAGGAGTCTGCCATTTTTTGCAGGATTGTAAATTGGTCAGATATTCCTTTGACCATTGATTCCAAAAATGTTGTGTCAAGGCCTGAATGTATTGCCAGCGCTTAAGAGATGTTATATTCTCGGGCATAAATGGCTCTGGTATAGCCTTTAAATTTCGATTGATCAATGGCCGGGAGTTAATACATTGAAATCGGTTGGGTCATTAGATAATGGAGACAGCGGTCGGGAGTTTACACATGCTTCAATCTGACAGGTTACAGTTGACAGTTCTTCAAATGTCAATATGGCATTTTGCAACGTGCGTTTCATATGTGTTTGTGATTGCCTTGACTCCAGCCTCCCATAATCCGCCAAAATGTGGTGCTGAGGGTGGATTAAAATGCCATGTAATACCGGTCAGTTCTGCGATACTGGAACTGTCATGTGTAAACTCCTTTACATTATTTTTGAACTGGCTAGATAATTCCTTACTGGCGCCGACAAAGTAAGTGCCGCAATCAGAATATATGTGGGAACACAAGCCTCGGCGACTTATGAATCGCTTCAATGCTGCGATGAATGCCGCTGTCGTCAAATCAGACACGACCTCAATATGGATGGCCTTGGTAGCCATACACACAAAGATACTTAAATAGCCTTTTACGATTTTGGCATTTCTCAATCTTGATGTTTTCATCTCAATAGGGCCGGCGTAATCGACTCCAGTATGTTCAAAGGCTAGCGTTGGAGTAATTCGGGCTGCCGGAAGATTTCCCATAATTTGGGTAGATGGCACTGGCTTCGCTTTGAAACATGGAATGCATTTTCTTATTCTCTGGCGAATGGTATTTCTGACGTTTAGCAGCCAGTATTTATTCCGTAATGTATTGAGAGTAAGTTGAGTGCCTCCATGTAGAGTGTAACGATGTGTGTGATCAATGATGACATGAGTCACATAATGGTTATTTGGTAGAATAATGGGGTGTTTTTGGTTATAGCTTAAGAGAGATCTTTCAAGTCTGCTCCGACTCGAATAAGATTATTCTTGCACACAAATGGATTAAATGGGAGCAGGCGGCTGGCCTTGGAGACTGGTTTGTTATTATTGAGGCATTGGAACTCGTTTGGAAACGCAAGCTGCTGTACAATTTATAGAATCGTATTTTCAGCTTCTTCAAACTCAACAAATGTGAGATACTGCGTTTTTCTTTGTGCAGATGTTGTTCTACAATTTGTGTAAAATCTTTTGCAAAATGCTGTGATTCTCACTAGTTTGGGAAACGAAGAGTATTTTGTGAGCCAGCTGACTTCTTCGTTAGTACAAGTCAATGCCTTGATGGGACGAGTTTCAAGCTCATAGCACTTGTTAAAACTGGGTCGCTCTGGCCATTTTTTCCGTCGGTTCTTGCAACCACGATGGTCCATTCCACCAGAGCTTAGATTGGATAAGTTCCCTTGGATGGATCCCCCTTGTAGCGCAATCTGCTGGATTCGACTTTGAGGGTACGTATCGCCATGATCGTGGATGGATAACTTCTTGGATTTCAGCTACTCTGTGGGCGACAAATGTTTTCCAGCAGGAAGGCTGCTTTTGGATCCATGACAAGGTGACTTCTGAGTCTGACCAAGCAAATGTGGGACTGTCCGTCAAATTTAGGTCGATTTTAATCTGCTTTATTACTCTTGCTAGAAGGACAGATCCACACAACTCGAGTCTTGGGAGTGAAATGGTTTTTGTGGGAGCAACTCTGGTTTTTGACGTAAACAAATGTGTGAAAATTGCATCATTTTCATTGATAATTCTTAGGTACACGACACTCGCAAAAGCCTTTTCGGATGCGTCACAAAATCCATGCAGTTCTAGGTTAGTCGACGTCAGTGAGTACTTTATCCATCTTGGTATTCTGATTTCATTGATATCGTTTAGATTCTCTCTAAATTCCGCCCATTTAGCAGTGGTGGTATCTGGTAGTCTTTCGTCCCATGAGTATTTGGATAGCCACAATGTCTGGATAAATATTTTTGTGATAATAATGATTGGTGCCAACCATCCTAATGGATCGAATAGTGATGCAGTTTCAGATAGAATTGTTCGCTTAGTAAAATGTATTTCTTTTTTTGGGCGTGTTACCTTGAAACTGAATTCATCACTTGCTGGGTGCCATTGAAGGCCGAGAGTTTTGATCGTGTCCTTTTCTGACAGATCTAGGATGGAATTCATTTCTCTGTCGCCCAGAGGAATGTTTTTGATCAATTCTGGAGGGTTGGCAGTCCATTTACGGAGATTGAATCCTGCTTTAGAGAGAACACTAATGAGCTCGTTTTGTAGTGTCAAGCCAGTTTTGACGTTATGAGCACCTGTCTAAAGATCGTCGACGTAAAAATCGGTTTTTAGGCTTTGAGCGGCAAGTGGATAATTGTCCAGCTCGTCTTTTGACAGTTGATGGAGTGTGCGGATTGCCAAGAATGGAGCTGACGTGGTGCCAAATGTGACAGTTGTTAGTTTGTAATCTTTGATGGGCTCACTTCGAGAATCTCTCCATTCGATTCTCTGAAAATCTGTGTGATCAGGGTGCATTTGGACCATTATATATATTTTTTCAATGTCAGCTGTAAATGCGTTTTGCATAAACGCCATTTTAGAATGGTAGCCCATAAGGTCGGTTGAATTGTTGGCCCTGCTAACATCTGTTCATTCAATGACCTCCTATTTGATGATTTGGCAGATGCATTGAACACCACTCTCAGCTTAGTAGTAGAACTGTCCTTGATCACCGCGTGGTGTGGCAGGTAATAATGACTAATTCGTTCCGTTTCAGTTTGTTCCGCTGTATTTGGTTGTATTTCCACCATATGTCCTAGGTTTATGTATTCTTGTATGCACTTTTTATATTGTGCATGAAGTTCAGGCTGTTTCTCGAAGCGTTTTTGTAATTGTAGATATTGCCTTACCGCCATCTGTCGTGTGTGACCAAGATCAGGTCCATCTGGGTGTCTAAAGGGTAGTTTTACTTGGTACTGACCCTGACTTAAGCGCTCATGGGATTCTGCATATAATATTTCACATAATTCGTTATCGGGGTGTGCAATATTTGTTGGGACCTCCTCTATTTCCCAGAATCGTTTTAGTTGTTGTTCCAGCTGACAGTCTGGGTGAATTTGCACTGTAAGTGACTCTACTTTACTGCTGTTACCTTTGGCTTTCAGTTTTCCCATTAAGATCCACGCTAAGTGTGTACATTGAGCAGTGGGGTCTCCGGGGCCGCCTTTTATGACTCCGCTCTCAATGATTTCGGCGTAAATATCGGCTCCTAATAATACGTCAATTTGGCCGGGTGTGTGAAACCTTGGATCGGCGAGTTGCAGGTGTTGTAGGTAGAGCAAATTCGTTATAATGATCGTGTCAGCAGGAATGAAATCCGTAATCCTTTGGAGTATTAGTGCGTTTACACTGATCTCGAATTTTGTGTGCAATGATTTCAACTTAAACATTGTGTGTGTGTTGACGTGGGCCGTTTGTATTTTTCCTAACCCGGTGACTTCAACGTGGGTTGGCTTCGTTTGTAATTTCAAACGTTTGCTAGCAGCTTCGGTAATAAAGGATACTTGAGATCCTGAATCTATTAGAGCTCTCAATGTGTAGATTTGTCCATTTGGGCTTTCGATGTTGACTAACGCAGTTGACAGTAATGCTTGACTGACATTTGTCGAAAAGAATGTATTTATGGCTGGTTCATTACTGCCATTAGGCTCGGTATGCTTCACTTCAGCTTGCCTCTGATTCTGCGTCGTGTTAGTCTCACATGGCTGATTTAAATGTAGGAGAGAATTATGCCGCTTTTGGCATTGGAGGCATGTTTTTTTGGCTTGGGCAGCCGTTGAGGTTATGCCCTGCTGCTAGGCATTTTTTACATAACTTATTTTGTTGAACGAAATTTATTCTCTCCTTTGGATGTAATTTCCTAAATGAAGTGCAATGAAACAGAGTATGATTCTGTTTGCACATTGCACATGTGTGGGGTTTATTTAGGAATGAATATGCATTTTTGTTTGCGTGGTTTTTTTGGGATGCACTGATGTGCGAATCTGTTTTGTAGCCGCTGCAGGGCTCTCGAGTACGGACGCGTGCCTCGATATAACTTGGACTCCTCTTTTGTGTCTTACTAATTTGACACTCTTGGAGGGCTTCTAGAGTACGAAATCTTGTCTCTAAAAATACTGACAGATCGGCGTATGTCGGCAGTTCGTTCTTGTTTCCTTGTTCATGTTCCCATAGTTGATGTGTTTCTGATGGGAGACGTTGTACAAGATTATATATTAGGATGGTATCCCAGTGTTCAACTGGTAAGCCTAAATATTTTAGTTCATGTAGGCTTTCTTCTGTTAAATCTAACAGAGAGCGAATAGCGTGAGCAGATTCAGTTTTGATTGCTGCTTGACTGAGCAGTGATTTCAAGTGAGTATTCACTAAAACTCTCTTGTTATCGAATCTCTTTTGTAGCAGTTCCCACGCCTTAGTATAATTTGTGTCGATTACCTCAAATTGGCGTAGTAAGCGTTCTGCCTCCCCAGTAACGCTGAGTTTGAGGTAATGTAATTTTTGAACTCTTGATAAATTTGGATCTTTATGTATCAACGAATTGAATAAATCATGGAATGTATGCCACGATTTATAATTTCCATCAAATGTTGGAATTTGTATTGGCGGAAGCCGAGTTTCTCGCCTTGGTTGATGTGTTGTCTGTGTGCTAGGCTGTTCTGTATTAGCAGGCAGTGCTGGAAAAGACTCTTCTAGGTCTTCGGACAACTTTGTCATGAGATTGATGTATAATTCTTCAGTCTCTTCGTATAAGTTGCCTTCGGCATATTCGCTGTCAGCACCGTTTTCGGCTGACCAGATTGCTATATGCGTCTCTGTGAATGCTTGCCATAGCTTTTCCAGAGATTGGATGCGAGTAGCATAATACTTTTTTCCTTGTTTGGTTTCTGTATTTGCCTTGGTATGGTTAATTCCGGTTTTAACAATTTGCTCGTTCAGAGCTTTTTGTGTGAGAATTAATATATCGACATCCGCCATTTTGTTCTTTCAGTCTTATCCGGCTTTGAAGGACCAATGATAAATCCCAATATGGGTTTAATCATAAATTCGAGGAGGTGCCGGTTGGAAGGATAAGACTGAAAAAATTATTATTTTGGTATGTCAATATTCAATTTTAATTCCTCACAACTGATTTCTTAACCTAGATCTTATCGCTACTTAATAATTCAACCAAAAATCAAAAAAACATAAATGAAATAATAATCCAAAAAATCAAAAGAGTAAATGAAATAATCAAAAAATCAAAAGAGTAAATGAAATAATAATCCAAAAATCAAAAGTTCAAAAATAAAAAAATCAAAGTTCTAGGTTATGGCGTTTTAATTAATCCAATGCTTGGATGCTGGATTTTTACCCTGAAAAATAGAATTGTCGATTAGTATTAATTCTATTAGAAATGGGTAGTAATATGAGCTTCACTTTATCTGCTCATATGAAAAAACGCTAGGCTTCAAAATATTCTGCCTGCTAATAAAGCTGAAAAAATAAAATAATTAAATACAGATTAGTATCTTGGGTTCAAATTTCTCCTTAGATTTTGTTAAACAAGACTTAATTTCGGTTTAACACTGCCGATCTGTCTTGGCGACTGCTCAAAATGCGAGTGATCTGATATTCCCAGCAGCTCGCTATTTATAGGCAGAAACACAATAGAAATTGTGTCTGCCGGTGGCGTTGCCAATGACGCCCGCGTCATTTTTCGAATTTGGGCCCTAAATTTCGTCATCGTGTGAATTTTCATGTGTTTGGTCCAAAAATGGTGTCACCATATTTTTAATCGGAATATGTACTGACAGCTGCCATTTTGATTTTGTCAAATCAAAAGTTTCATAGCAGCTGTTAGATGGAGGTAAGTTTGACATGTTTTGAATATTTATTTGTATATTTATTAATAATATGTTTTTATTTTTAGATTTTTTGGTCCCTTAGGATGGCGAAACATCGTGGGATGATTTAATGCATGAGATGTAGCGTAAGAATAGTTTTAATTAAAGTCTCAGATCGTGAATGATCTGAGACTTTTATTTGTTGATTATGTTTATGAGTGCCTTTTTTGTTTATATTTTAGCTGCTGCGGCACCGTGGGATATTAAATTAATTAATTTGTGGTCCGCGAGGGAACAGGTTGCTGCTCTGACTTATGAACTATAGGTTGAATCACTCTGTTGGTGCCGGCCTGGGTGTAGTTCCTCTTCCAGCGCTTCAAATGGCATAATACTCCTATCAAGTTTACTAAGGTGATGACGGCTAAACATGCGGTAGTAGTTGTCGCTGCTAAATGTACAGGATGTGGAATGGCGCGTCTACTTGCCTCCTCCGTGCTGATCTTGTCTTCAACCCTCTTTATAGCGGCATCCTGCTCTCTCCATGCTTGATTAAAGTTGTCACTAGCCAGCAATCGTATTTCGTCCTTTTTGCCTTCTACTACCTCCTCTCTCTGCCTGTTTGTCTGTGTTGCGATGCTGTTCCAGGCTGGTAACTCCATTCGTCTGGGCTGCCATAGAGATATATTTCGCTGTGCGGCATCTTCAGCTTGTATTCGTAGGTCACCGATTTGCAGGTGACAATGTTCTTCGATGAATAATACCCCTGTGTGCTTCAGCTCACCGATGGAAGTTGGTGAATGTTGGCAGTTTACTTCCAGCTTGGTCTTCTCAGACATCACAAATAACCAGTGGTTTCTCGTTACCATTCTCACTAAGCTGCTCCACTTTGCTGTAACTCTTACCTTATAAGCCTTCGCATTTACGTTGAAGCTCCGGAAAAGGTTCAGCACACAGTTTTCTCCAATAGTAATAGTAATAGTTGGGGCTAATTGTGGGCATAAGATTTGCGGGTAGTCCGATACGGTTAACAACCTCTGACACTTCTCGTACTGTTGGTAACTCAGCAAGACATACTGTCGTTCATGATTGTTGGCTGCCAAAACTTCAGCGTCCAGATCATATACATGATACCCAAATTCATCTATAGCTATCGGGATCGTGTATACCTTTTGTAGGTCAAATGCAACTCGTTGGGGCTGTGGGATATCTACCCTGACTAGGATTTCTTGGCCTACCTGGAGTGCTTGTACCTTTGCAATTTGTACCAGCAATTGGAAATTCTGGAATTTTTTATCTAAATCCAGTTTACTAGTGGCATTCTTCATTATCTCGGTCATCTCTCGTGCATGAATTATCAGCGGGTGTAGCTTTCCTACGCTTAGGGAGATTAATATGCTCATCATTGTTTCTTACATTTCGCTGATTTCTCTTAAGTGAAGGCTCATTAGCGTAATTACCTCACTCAATTCTATTCTTAGTTTCAATGACGATAATTCCCGATATTGACCCTGCTGCTCGTTAACGATGGTTGAAAGTTTATTTTGTAGTTCTTCTCTCTCTTCTGCTGCCTGTAGCCTTGAAGCATTAAACAAATCGAACGTACATTTGACGACTGTAATTTGGTCCTTCAGTAGATTTAATGTTCGGCTCTCCTTCTCATTAAGGTCATCTATAGCTGCATGTATTTCTTCCGAGTCGGCATGGTCCATGGTTCCGAACAGTGTCTTGGCCAGAGATCCCACTCCATCAAAAATTGAACGCTTGTTGCTTCGGGGCGCCTCATTTTGGGTATGATGCGAGAGTTCCTCATCTTGACGCTTAATTTTTTCCACCCAGCCTCCGATCTCTTTGACTGCTGCCTTACACCTTGCAACGCCTCCAGTATCGGTTACGTCTGCACATAATCCGGTTATAAAACCGCTGCAGTTGCTGACGAATTTTAAGTCTTCAGTGAGATCTGATATTTGGAACTTAGACAGAATAGTTCAATATTTTGTGTAGAAATCAACTACCCCGAGACGCTTGAACAACACTCCCGACTGTGGTATCGGCTCGATGCTATAACCTGCCTGCTCTACCTGTATCCCAGCTATCAAAGCGAAGATTAAAATTACCACCGCCTTCATCGCGAAGCTAAACCTTCTTTTATAACTATATAAATTTAGGGCAATCCTAGTATTCTTAGACTAAATGAAGTTTGTTTTTCTTTAATATAAACTCCTAATTTATTCTAATATATTTCAATTCTCACTTTTTTTTTACAATCTTTATTTCTCTTACACCTTCTTTCTTTAACAATTCTCTTTTCTCTTTACACAACTTGTATATAAACTTCTCTTCCCTTTTAATTTCTAAACCCCTTTTTTTTAATCTTTTCATTATTAACCTCTTATTTATGTTTTCTTTCAACAGCTCTTCCTATTTATTTTCCATTATTTCTTTCAAAATCTCTTATCTCTTTTTTTTAAATCTTTATATCTTGTTTACTATTACTCTTTTCTTTCTCTTTTTTTTTTAATTATTATTTCCTTTAAATTCTCTATTTCTTCTTCTTCATTCAATTAATCTTTGTATACTCTATTTCTTCTCTTTTAAATCTCTATTTTTTCTTTTCTATTTCAATATTTCCTTTGTTTTTGTTTTTTTTTTTTTTTTAAAAAATCTTCAATCATTCTTCTCTTTTTTTTACATATACTTACTTACTTCCCTAAATTGGCAATCTTTTCGCATCTGCATAATCTTCTTTTTCCTTACCTCTCAGCCTAAATGCTTTAATGAACTGTTATGATCAACACAACACCCTTCGGTTCTCACGCCGCTGTCCATACCTACGTGACAAGGAATCCACTTTCATTAATTTCCTTTAAATTCTTAAACCCTTGTCACGTCTAAAATATGATCACATAATTTATACAAAAGTGCTAAATAAACACTCGAGTGTTTATTAGAACCATGCACACAACATATCAAACGCAGTTACAGTTTTGCTGACTTTGCGTCTTGTTTTCAAGTGGAATATCAAATTCCAGACAGCGCGTGGGAGCCAGGGCGATAAGCAATGAGAATCGATAGTTTGTGTTTTTGACCAAGATCTTAGAGTTCGCTTCAGTCCGTCGTGCTTAAGACAACCATTGTAATATCTCTCTCTGTATTTCTAAAGATCAATTTAAATAAAAGTATTTGTTTTAATCAAAAATGATAAAGGTGTTGTAATTTCTTTGAAGAGAATGAGAGCGACGGCGAGAAGTGTGGCCCCCCTCGTTGAATTTTCTTAGCGAGCGTAACAGAACCTTGTTCTGCAAGAAAAGCAAAGAAACTAAGAAAAAGACTAAATAAAATAAAATATTCAAATTGTAAAACTATTCTCTCGTGCTTCATACCACTTAGGTTATCGTCCTTATATGACGAACAAACTCTAATCTTAAAATTAATCATGATACCTTCTCAAACGATTCGTATGAATCCACTTGAGCTTTTTCCCTTGAAGTATAGTTACATTCTCAGGACTGTGAACGTAAATTACTTCAGATGGACCTTTAAAAATGGATGCAAATTTCCCTGCCCTAGCTAAGTCTTTAACTAGAACTTTATCAGCAATATGTAAGACCTCCGGCCTAGCTGAATTGTCATGGTACTTCTTTGACACTAGTTTGCTTTTAAGTAGGTTCTCCCTAGCTAGTTGAAACGCCCTCTGCAATTTGAACCGCAATACCGAATGGTACTTATCCATATTGTATACCGGTTCAGGCTGAGGCTGTACGCTACTGGGTATTTCCGCTACATATCCAAACAACGTTTCCATGGGTGTAAGTTTTGTGCCTGTATGCACGATATTGTTGTACGCATGCGCTGCGGTTCTCAACAGCTCGTCCCAGTATCGTGGCTCCCGATCAACGAAACTCCTCAGATAGTTGGCTAGCGTAGAATGCTGCCTCTCCACAGCGTTGGACTGAGCATGGTAGGCAGTTGTTTGCAGCTTCTTTATCTTCAGCATTTTACAAAGAGCCTTTAAGACTTCTCCAGTGAAGTTTGCTCCCTGATCCGTTACTAGCTGTTTCGGTAGCGAGTACCGGCTGAGGATTTGCTCAAATAAGGCCTGGGCTACCGTGTTCGCTTCTTGGTCTGGTATCGCCACGAAATCTACAAATCTAGTCAGATCATCCATCATAGACAAGATGTACTTGTTACCCTTGTGACTGACAGGCAAAGGTCCAACTAAGTCAACATAGACTTTCTCAAAAGGTCTTTCCGCGATTTCCGTTACTACTAATGGCATCTTGATGGCTCTAGCGTGCTTATTTTTTTGGCAAATCGTACAACATTTAACATACCGAGCTATATCAGCCTTCATTCCCTTCCAACGGTAGAAGCGCTTCACTCTGTTGAACGTTTTGTTCCTTCCAAAGTGTCCTCCAAACCTAGATTCATGATAATCTCTTAGAATTAGCTCAATCTCTTCTGGATTGGTCACCAGTTTTGGTTCTGGTTTCTTCAGTTTTTCTTCGGTGATTATCTCAGTCCCTTCAATACTTTTACCTTCGTTTTCAGAATCTCGCAACGGTATTTGTTTTGGTTGTTCCCTTTCTTTCTGTTCCCTAGCTTGAGCACGAGTTATTGCAAGGCATGGGTACTCCTTGTTATGATATGACTCAGGTTCTTCAATGTGCCTTGGAATTCTGCTTAGGGCATCGGCATTACCATTTTCCTTTCCAGTTTTATATATAATCTCAAATTCATACTCCGATAGTTTTTGGTGAATTCTGAGCATACGTGAAGTAGTGTCCTTCACCTTGAAAACTCCCCGTAGCGGTTGGTGATCCGTTACTATTTTGAAAGGTTTGCCCAGAAGGTAGCACCTATAGTTCCGTACTGCCCACACAATGGCCAACATCTCACGCTCTGTAGTGGAGTAGTTTCTTTCTGCCATGTTCAAAGTATGACTAGCGTAACTACTTGGTTTGCCCTCTTGCTCCAGAACTGCCCCTAAAGATTCCCCACTTGCATCAGTGATTACCGTAAATTCCTTTGTGAAATCCGGATATATCAAGAGTGGTGGTGTAGTAATAATTTCCTTGACACGACTGAAAGCCTTGTCACACTCGAGTCCCCATGTGAACTTAACGCTTTTTTTTAATAAACTATTAATGGGTGCCAATATTTTTGAAAAATTCGGAACAAATTTCCGATAATAATTGGCTAGCCCTAAAAAAGATTGAACCTGACGAACAGTTTTTGGTTTTGGGAAATTTTGCACTACTTCGACTATCAGGCTTTACCCCTTGTTCTGAACAAATATGGCCCAGATATACTACCTCTTTCCTTAAAAACTGACATTTTGAAGGCTGCAACTGAAGGTTGTATTCTCTGAAGCGCTGAAAAACTTCTCGTAGTTTGCTGTTATGTTCGTCCAAACTCTTAGCAAATATCACGACATCGTCGAGATACACGAAGCATTTAATCCCTTGAAGTCCCGTCAGAATTCCGTTCAGTAGGGATTGAAAAAATGGGGGGGACGTTTTAAACCAAATGGTAATCGTTTATAATGGAAATGATTAAAATTGGTACTAAACGCCGTTTTTTCTCTGTCTTTTGGGTCGATTAATACTTGGTGGTACCCGTTAGCTAAATCTAACGTGGTGAAGTATCTAGAATGACCCAAACGATCTAAGATGTCCTCAATTCGGGGAAGGGGATAAGAAAAGGGGATGCAGACTTTGTTTAGTTCTCTGAAGTCTACACATAGCCGATACTTTCTTTTACCGTTATCATCTACTCCTTTCTTAGGAATTAGAAGTACGGGGAAATTAAATGGACTGTCACTAGGTTCGATGATATCGTCCTCGAGTAATTTTTTGAGTTGTTCCTGACACTCTTCTCGATGGGCTTCTGGCATGCGATATTGCTTTTTGTGTATGGGAGCCGTATTAGCCATTAACGGTAACTTAAAGGTCATCGTCGGGGTGTATGACAATTTATCGCCTGGCAAATGAAAAATATCATTGTATTCGTAGCAAATATGGGTTACTGCTTCCCTTTCTTCGAAGTTAAGGTCTTCTCCCAGCACCAGTGATTCCTTCATTAGCTTGAGCCGGTGTTGGCGATTATCAATCTTACCCTTATCCCGTCCTAGTGGATGCACAGTATACTTACTCAATTTTTCAAGCCTCGGCCTGAAATTCACTAGTTCAACGGGCTCCCTTCCTGCGTTAATAATACCTACCCACGCTTTACCGTTCCTTGACTTAATTATAACATATTCACAATACACTCCTGGCCTAATTTCTTCCGCCATGCACACTAAATCTTCCTCACCTATGACAGGAACTTCCAACAGCCATTCTGTTCTTGGGTTCAACTTAATTCTTGCCCCTGAGTGGTCTTACTCTTTCCTAAGTAATACTTTTCCTTTCGCTGTGTACGCAGAGGCTCAGAGCGAAAAGGTACAGCTCTGAGCCTCTGCGTAAGCTGTAGCTTTAGAGAGGTCGCGCTGGACTTCCATGCGAGGAATTTCCAGCTCCTTTTCCCTTTTTCCTGCTACACCTTCTTGTTCTCTGCTCCCCATCGGTTTAGTCCTATTGATGGGTGCTTCTTGAGAATCTTTTTGATTCGTTCCCGTGTTAAAGGACTCAACCAATTGTACGAAAGGCCACTCCTCAGCTGTTAGAGATAGCTGTACATCATCTTCTTTTGGAAAAGTCATCTTTCTTTCTTTTATTTGACCATCTTGGTAAGATTCTATATCTGAAAATTACTTTGTGAGGCTATCTGATACCACGCCCGCTTTGGATATAATGTCGCGCAAGGCTGCGACTCGATTCTTCATTCGTTGCTGAATCTCTTTTGGGGAAGAATACACTGACTCTTCTTTCTGGATAAACTGGTGATGATTGTCCTGGGTGCTTTCCTTCAACTCTATTAACTCAATTTTCTCCTTTCCAGTGATGCATCCAAAAAGAGGTTTTTCTTCCTTTATTTTCTCCATGCCTTTCACTGACAGTTTTCCATTTACACAATCAATGACTGGTTTGTCCTTCAGGAACTCGATCCCCAGAATACCGTCAGCTGGAATCGAATTAGTGTCATAAATGGTGTTAAACTCGCATGGCTGTTCTACTCCACCCATGCGTAGTGTGGCTTTGCAAGTTCCAATTGAGCTTTCTTGTGCCCCAAACAACCCTCCAATCATTATTTTCTTGAGAGTTTGTATAGGCGTGTTTCCTTTAATACGATTTACCTTAATTATATTACATGTTGCACCTGTATCTATTAATAATGTTAATTTACCCGTTATACCTATATCTGATTCTACTAAGATAATGCAATTATTTAACAAACTTAACTCTATGACACTGGCTTCTTTCTGCGAGGTCTTCATGGTCTTAAATTCCGTTAATTGAGGGCATCTGCGGATAATCCCCCAGCTGCCGCTCCCCGTTTCCCTTCTTTAGAGCTTCTTGTTCCGCTAGATATTTCTTCAAGCAGTTTGCGGTATAATGATCGCAGGTTCTACAAAATTGGCAATAAAGGATTTCTGGGTCTATTTGCAGCTGTCCTGGAGAACCAATTGAAGTATCCGCGAACCTTATGCTTTGTCTTCGGCAACTAGCAGTATCGTGACCATAGTTTCGGCATTTTACACAGTATGGTGGCTGTTTTCTTGATTGGCATTCCCTAGCAATATGCCCTCTTTGCCCACACTGGAGGCACTGGATGGGCCTAGGCGGCGTTGCCCTAGCCTGTGATCCACGATATATTCCTGCTGCTGCTGGAGATGGGCCCTTCTGTACGGCTTCACTGAATGTTCTGCTGGTATTATTGTTGAAACGATTAGTTCCCCAGCTATCTCGCTTTGTTTCGGAATTCAGTTTTCGCCCACTTCCCCAGACTTCTGGTTCTCTACTCTGGAGCCTGGTTGCATCCTTCTCGAAATAACTAGCTTTTTCTTGTACTTCATCTAGAGATTGGAATCTCCTTCCCGTCAGATGCACTTGCGTTGCCTTATTCCCTACGCCTGCTTTAAAAGTAGCCACTGCGTCAGCTTCCAATTCTGCTATTAGTCCCCCTTCCTTATTTGGGTACTTAGCTGTGACTGCTGTTTTAATTTTGTCCGGAAGCTCTTTCATTCTGTCAGCGAATTCTCGAATGTCCTCTACAGGTCGTTGTTTACACTCCAGCATTTCCGTACGTAGCTCACTGAACGATTTTCGTGGCGTATATGCAGTTGTAATAACTTGCTGCAGAGTTTCAAAATCCTTCGGCTCCTGGGAACACACTAGATAATAAGCGTCATCTGTAAGCCGAAATTTCACACATTTGATAAAGATAGCTTTTTCTTCAGTAGTCAATTGATCGTAGAGTTCCTTGCTGCAATTCAGGAAACGGTACAATTCTTGACGATTCAGACAAATTTAGCATATACTCTATCAATGCTATAACAAACGCGAAGTTGCTTCGAACGAACAGGAGTGAAATCCAACTTTTAAGCGGAATTTTAGAAAACAACGCTATACCTAATTACCAAAATTTCCACTCCTTAACTGTTAGTCTATTTAACCTATAGAAAGATTCACAGTTTTTCTTACAGGTACAAATTCATTCATCCGCACAAAAACTGAATAACTTACTACACTTCTCATTTATAATAAAAACATAAAGGCCAACGATACAAAACATTTATTCCCCCATATTAAACAAAAAATATTGAAAATCGCCGCAAACAAAACAAAAACCAAACATCGATGAATTAACTAATTAACCTATATCTTAAATTCTCAACCTAAACACACGGAAATGCGACAAAAACTTTCAAACGCCTATAATGATTTAACCTCAACCTATCCAAAAACGCACATCACAATCATGAAATCAATATTACTACACTGAAATTACTTCCCAAAATCGCACTCAACACTGAATCTAACACTTTTTAAATTTATCCTGAAAAGTAAATGGAGCAGCTAAAAGAAGCAGAACTCCCACAATTAACAAAAATGGAGCAGCTAAAAAAAGCTTAACTCCCAAAAAATAAAAAAAAATGGAGCAGCTAAAAAAGCTTAACTCCCAATATATATCAATTTTAAAAATACAATACCTTTTTAAACCGGCTGCGCCAAATTGTCGTGTCCCAAAAGCAATCAATTAAGAAAATTCACAAAACCATCAAATAAACAAGAAGCAATTAATTAATCACCGTAAACCTTCTTCAAATAATAACAACGCTCAAATTACTTTAAAACATAATTCTTTATTTATCGCGAAGTGACCTATCTTAATAATTCTAAAAGTAAAACCAATCCGAACCGAACTGTAATTTAATATCACGATGACTGAACCATTAACGGGCTAAGAATACTACAGGCACTCGCCAGTCCAGTCATTGTCTTTTATGCACCAATATTCGGAAGTAGACTTTACTTAACAACGCGGATGTAAACAAACGACAACAACCTTGCCGTTTGTTCTACCGATTGCAGCACCTGAGTCGCTCAGTAGTAAACAATCTCTTTACATAATAATTACCATGCTAGGTTAATTATTATTGTAATCGTCGATTGCTCCACTAAGCGCTCATCGCAGCCAGCTGTTGAGCTAGTCAGCAAAATAACCGACAGTTGCAGAACAGTACAATGCGATGTTACTGTTTAGCAATTGCTAATTATTTCACTAAAATGCGCCCTTGGCTGCTAGAAGAATCTTCCGTATATTGGGCCATAACATACCTATTAACCCTGAAACGTAAAGCCGAAGCGTGGACCTATGCGACCTTCATTTTAAGGAGGCTCCAGAAGAATGAGAGGAGAATCAAATGTAGCTCTAGAATTTCATTACGTTATAAAAGTATATTTGTTACAGTCAAAACACGAAATTACTGTATGTATAAATAGCCATGAATGTAACGCGAATTTACTAATAGCAACCAATCAGTTCTAGATTTAACTAAAAGCTACGGGAGAATTCAGCCACAACCAGAATTAACTAAAAATTCTTTAGTTAATACTTGTAGTATGTATATCAACTGCATTCCGTTAATTCTACATTTTACTGTGTAATGTTAGTTAAAAATATAATTACTGAGAGCGCTTTGTTAGAACTAGGATTTCCTAGTAAAATCGGGTTTTGACGAATTTTGTGTTTTGACTGTAACATATTCATTAATTATTAATCCCTATCGTATCCTTTAAGAAAGTTCAACACGTTATTCTAATACAGCCATGCCTATGCAAAAATTTACATTTTCTTAGAATTGCCCGACTCCACTCGCTAAACGAGTGAGATAATCATGGCAAACGTGAAACGCTAAATAGTAACACATGACTTGGAAGATACCATTTCGTTGAACATTATTGAAATTAACGTGAAGCACCTAAAGATGTTCTACGTGAGTTAGAAAAAGTATTATTCTGCCCGGAATAGCTCACTACTAATGTAGCTATATCGCTTCCCTAACTTGATCCATGCTAACCATAGCATGTAGAATTTTAACCCCTTGTCGGCTTGTTATATGTCACTAATACGTTAAAATGTTCATGAATTTTCTACTTTTTGTTATCAAAATTGACTAAAATACAAGTAATGTACGAATATTCGACTTTCAAATACTATAGGCCTTATCCTAGTGTTACTAAGTATGTTTAGTGCTGACTGTGTGGGTAATGACACAGTACAGACTATCAAGTAATTGTGATGATGTTACATCTGGATGTCCTGCTATAAGTGATTGTATTGATGTTCAGCTGATGATAGAGATCACAGCTGCAGCACTTATTGGAACAACGAAACAGCACACGCCGTCAAGTAATTGTGATGATGTTCCAACCGGGTGCCTTGCTGTCGTGTAATTGTAATGAAGTTACGGTTGATGATAGAGATCACAGCTGCAGTAGTTCTCGAACCCTCATGCACTTTCAAGTAATCGTAATGGTGTAATATAATCGAGAGCCTTGCTGTCGTTGTCTGACACCAAATGCGTCCATCCAGTAAAGACAATTGGAGGTTGATATTACCTGAAAGAGAATTCGCTAGGATACATAGGAGTATCGGAGCTAGAGGGTTATATGTGAAGAGCGTTGCCTCAAAGGCGCAACGTTCGATTAATGCCTGACTGCTGTTTCTTAATCCAGGAAGATCTGACATGACTCGTTCTGTCCCAATGACAATACCAGCAGGTAATAGTTACAGGTTCTTAATGAATTCTTGCAGATCATTCAGGTGCGTCTTATTCCAATGACATTATTGAAGAACAAGCAGGATGGTTTGTTAGCAACTCTTGATTGTTGCGGTAATGGCCATACAATTGGATGGCTAGTGGATTGTCCAATTCTTCAAAGTTTTCAGATTGCAAAGTGCGAGAAGCAGCTAGCTATAGCACCGCTGAAAGAAACTTTATCGGGATACTTAAAGCGTAAGAAAAAAAATATTGAGTTGCTTCTTATGGTTATCCACCAGGTTTATATTTTTTTGAACTTCAGTTGATAATTATTTATTCCTTTTTTTTTTTTAGTAATAAAAATGTCTTGAGTAACGAAAACGTAATGCTATTCTTCGACAACTGGCAACAATACAATAATCAATATCTTACGTTGTTTTTATTTTCATTGACTTCTAGCCTACCTAGCTATGCCTCTACGTCCTTAAAGCTGGCAGAACTAAAATGGCAGAACGGGTTCTGAGGTAGTGGTAAATTTAAGGCTCATTTAAGACTAATTTAATGCCCAAAAACTAAATTTAAGGCTCCCATAGTTTTCCCAGAAATCACGGTTCTGCTAGCTTTAGATAAAGTTAGCAGAACCAAACAAAAAAACCTATTAAATTTACAATTGCGATATAAAAAGTATATAGGAATTTAAGGCTAGTCTAAGGCTCCATAAAAAACGGCACATAAATAATTTTAGTTTATGATCCCACAGAATTCCTCCAAAGGACAAGAAAATTGGAGCTGATGATTTATAAAAGAATACCAACACTGGACTAAATAGCCGTACAAACTAATTTCCAAGAACAAATCGCATTGGTTTTGAGGTATCTAATTAGAATTCAATGAGCCTTAAATTCTGTCGGTTGAATTTAGGCTGTTTTTTAATAATAGGTGTCGATTTTCCCCGGTTCTGCTAGCTAAACGCGGTTCTGCTGCTGAGCCTAGTGCTAAAATGCGATTCCTCTTCACAAAACGAATCATTTTTTCAGCATTTAATTAGAATTCAACGAGCCTTAAATTCTTCCGGTCCAATTTAAGCTGTTTTTTTATAATAGGTGTCGATTTTCCCCGGTTCTGCTAGCTAAACACGGTTCTGCTGCTGAGCCTAGTCCTACAATGCGATTCCTCTTCACAAAACGAGTCATTTTTTCAGCATTTAATTAGAATTCAACGAGCCTTAAATTCTGCCGGTACAATTTAAGCTGTTTTTTAATAATAGGTGTCGATTTTCCCCGGTTCTGCTAGCTAAACGCGGTTCTGCTGCTGAGCCTAATGCTAAAATGCGATTCCACTCCACAAAACGAATCAGTTTTTCAGCATTTAATTAGAATTCAATGAGCCTTAAATTCTGCCGGTCCTATTTAAGCTGTTTTTTAATAATAGTTGTCGATTTTCCCCGGTTTTGCTAGCTAAACACGGTTCTGCTGCTGAGCCTAGTGCTAAAATGCGATTCCTCTTCACAAAACGAATCATTTTTTCAGCATTTAATTAGAATTCAACGAGCCTTAAATTCTGTGGTCCTATTTAAGCTGTTTTTTTAATAATAGGTGTCGATTTTCCCCGGTTCTGCTAGCTAAACACGGTTCTGCTGCTGAGCCTAGTGCTACAATGCGATTCCTCTTCACAAAACGAATCATTTTTTCAGCATTTAATTAGAATTCAACAAGCCTTAAATTCTGCCGGTCCAATTTAAGCTGTTTTTTATTAATACGTGTCGATTTTCCCCGGTTCTGCTAGCTAAACGCGGCTCTGCTGCTGAGCCTAGTGCTAAAATGCGATTCCACTCCACAAAACGAATCAGTTTTTCAGCATTTAATTAGAATTCAATGAGCCTTAAATTCTGCCGGTCCAATTTAAGCTGTTTTGTAATAATAGGTGTCGATTTTCCCCGGTTCTGCTAGCTAAACACGGTTCTGCTGCTGAGCCTAGTGCTGAAATGCGATTCCTCTTCACAAAACGAATCACTTTTTCAGCACTTAATTAGAATTCAATGAGCCTTAAATTCTGCCGGTCCTATTTAAGCTGTTTTTTAATAATAGCTGTCGATTTTCCCCGGTTCTGCAAGCTAAACACGGTTCTGCTGCTGAGCCTAGTGCTAAAATGCGATTCCTCTTCACAAAACGAATCATCTTTTCAGCATTTAATTAGAATTCAACGAGGCTTATATTCTGCCGGTACTATTTAAGCTGTTTTTTAATAATAGGTGTCGATTTTCCCAGGTTCTGCTAGCTAAACACGGTTCTGCTGCTGAGCCTAGTGCTAAAATGCGATTCCTCTTCACAAAACGAATAATTTTTTCATCATTTAATTAGAATTCAACGAGCCTTAAATTCTGCCGGTCCTATTTAAGCTGTTTTTTAATAATAGGTGTCGATTTTCCCCGGTTCTGCTAGCTAAGCACGGTTCTGCTGCTGAGCCTAGAGCTAAAATGCGATTCCACTCCACAAAACGAATCAGTTTTTCAGCATTTAATTAGAATTCAATGAGCCTTAAATTCTGCCGGTCCAATTACAGCTGTTTTGTAAGAATAGGTGTCGATTTTCCCCGGTTCTGCCAACTAAACACGGTTCTGCTGCTGAGCCTAGTGCTAAAATGCGATTCCTCTTCACAAAGCGAATCATTTTTTCAGCATTTAATTAGGTGTCGATTTTCCCCGGTTCTGCTAGCTAAACACGGTTCTGCTGCTGAGCCTAGTACTAAAATGCGATTCCTCTTCACAACACGAATCATTTTTTCAACATTAAATTAGAATTCAACGAGCCTTAATTTAAGCTGTTTTTTAATAATAGGTGTCTATTTTCCCCGGTTCTGCTAGCTAAACACGGTTCTGCTGCTGAGCCTAGTGCTACAATGCGATTCCACTTCACAAAACGAATCATTTTTTCAGCATTTAATTAGAATTCAACGAGCCTTAAATTCTGCCGGCCCAATTTAAGTTATTTTTTAATAATAGGTGTCGATTTTCCTCGGTTCTGCTAGCTAAACACGGTTCTGCTGCTGAGCCTAGTTCTAAAATGCGATTCCACTCCACAAAACGAATCAGTTTTTCAGCATTTAATTGGAATTCAATGAGCCTTACATTCTGCCGGTCCAATGTAAGCTGTTTTGTAATAATAGGTGTCGATTTTCCCCGGTTCTGCTAGCTAAACACGGTTCTGCTGCTGAGTCTAGTGCTAAAATGCGATTCCTCTTCACAAAACGAATCAGTTTTTCAGCATTTAATTAGAATTCAACCAGCCTTAAATTCTGCCGGTCCGATTTAAGGTGTTTTTTAATAATAGGTGTCGATTTTCCCCGGTTCTGCTAGCTAAACACGGTTCTGCTGCTGAGCCTAGTGCTAAAATGCGATTCCTCTTCACAAAACGAATCATTTTTTCACCATTTAATTAGAATTCAACGAGCCTTAAATTCTGCCGGTCCAATTTAAGCTGTTTTTTAATAATAGGTGTCGATTTTCCCGGTTCTTCTAGCTAAACGCGGTTCTGCTGCTGAGCCTAGTGCTAAAATGCGATTCCTCTTCACAAAACGAATCATTTTTTCAGCATTAAATTAGAATTCAACGAGCCTTAAATTCTGCCGGTCCAATGTAAGATGTTTTTTAATAATAGGTGTCGATTTTCCCCGGTTCTGCTAGCTAAACACGGTTCTGCTGCTGAGCCTAGTGCTAAAATGCGATTCCTCTTCACAAAACGAATCATTTTTTCAGCATTTAATTAGAATTCAATGAGCCTTAAATTCTGCCGGTCCAATTTAAGCTGTTTTTTAATAATAGGTGTCGACTTTCTTCGGTTCTGCTAGCTAAACGCGGTTCTGCTGCTGAGCCTACTGCTAAAATGCGATTCCACTCCACAAAACGAATCAGTTTTTCAGCATTTAATTAGAATTCAATGAGCGTTAAATTCTGCCGGTCCAATTTAAGCTGTTTTTTAATAATAGGTGTCGATTTTCCCGGTTCTACTAGCTAAACGCGGTTCTGCTGCTGAGCCTAGTGCTAAAATGCGATTCCTCTTCACAAAACGAATCATTTTTTCAGCATTTAATTAGAATTCAACGAGCCTTAAATTCTGCCGGTCCTATTTAAGCTGTTTTTTAATAATAGGTGTCGATTTTCCCCGGTTCTGCTAGCTAAACGCGGTTCTGCTGCTGAGCCTAGTGCTCAAATGCGATTCCTCTTCACAAAACGAATCATTTTTTCAGCATTTAATTACAATTCAACGAGCCTTAAATTCTGCCGGTCCAATTTAAGTTGTTTTTTAATAATAGGTGTCGACTTTCCCCGTTCTGCTAGCTAAACGCGGTTCTGCTGCTGAGCCTACGGCTAAAATGCGATTCCACTCCACAAAACGAATCAGTTTTTCAGCATTTAATTAGAATTCAATGAGCCTTAAATTCTGCCGGTCCAATTTAAGCTGTTTTTTAATAATAGGTGTCGATTTTACCCGGTTCTGCTGCTGAGCCTAGTGCTAAAATGCGATTCCTCTTCACAAAACGAATCATTTTTTCAGCATTTAATTAGAATTCAACGAGCCCTAAAATCTGCCGGTCCAATGTAAGCTGTTTTGTAATAATAGGTGTCGATTTTCCCCGGTTCTGCTAGCTAAACACGGTTCTGCTGCTGAGTCTAGTGCTAAAATGCGATTCCTCTTCACAAAATGAATCAGTTTTTCAGCATTTAATTAGAATTCAACGAGCCTTAAATTCTGCCGGTCCGATTTAAGGTGTTTTTAATAATAGGTGTCGATTTTCCCCGGTTCTGCTAGCTAAACACGGTTCTGCTGCTGAGCCTAGTGCTAAAATACGATTCCTCTTCACAAAACGAATCATTTTTTCACCATTTAATTAGAATTCAACGAGCCTTAAATTCTGCCGGTCCAATTTAAGCTGTTTTTTAATAATAGGTGTCGATTTTCCCGGTTCTTCTAGCTAAACGCGGTTCTGCTGCTGAGCCTAGTTCTAAAATGCGATTCCTCTTCACAAAACGAATCATTTTTTCAGCATTTAATTAGAATTCAACGAGCCTTAAATTCTGCCGGTCCAATTTAAGCTGTTTTTTAATAATAGGTGTCGATTTACCCCGGTTCTGCTAGCTAAACACGGTTCTGCTGCTGAGCCTAGTGCTAAAATGCGATTCCTCTTCACAAAACGAATCATTTTTTCAGCATTTAATTAGAATTCAACGAGCCTTAAATTCTGCCGGTCCAATTTAAGCTGTTTTTTAATAATAGGTGTCGACTTTCTTCGGTTCTGCTAGCTAAACGCGGTTCTGCTGCTGAGCCTACTGCTAAAATGCGATTCCACTCCACAAAACGAATCAGTTTTTCAGCATTTAATTAGAATTCAATGAGCGTTAAATTCTGCCGGTCCAATTTAAGCTGTTTTTTAATAATAGGTGTCGATTTTCCGGTTCTAATAGCTAAACGCGGTTATGCTGCTGAGCCTAGTGCTAAAATGCGATTCCTCTTCACAAAACGAATCATTTTTTCAGCATTTAATTAGAATTCAACGAGCCCTAAAATCTGCCGGTCCTATTTAAGCTGTTTTTTAATAATAGGTGTCGATTTTCCCCGGTACTGCTAGCTAAACGCAGTTCTGCTGCTGAGCCTAGTGCTAAAATGCGATTCCTCTTCACAAAACGAATAATTTTTTCAGCATTTAATTAGAATTCAACGAGCCTTAAATTCTGCCGGTCCTATTTAAGCTGTTTTTGAATAATAGGTGTCGATTTTTGCCGGTTCTGCTAGCTAAACGCGGTTCTGCTGTTGAGTCTAGTGCAAAAAAAGCGATTCCTCTTCACAAAACGAATCATTTTTTCAGCATTTAATTAGAATTCAACGAGCCTTAAATTCTGCCGTCCAATTTAAGCTGTTTTTTAATAATAGGTGTCGATTTTCCCCGGTTCTGCTAGCTAAACACGGTTCTGCTGCTGAGCCTAGTGCTAAAATGCGATTCCTCTTCACAAAACGAATCAGTTTTTCAGCATTTAATTAGAACTCAATGAGCCTTAAATTCTGTCGATCCAATTTAAGCTGTTTTTTAATAATAGGTGGCGATTTTCCCCGGTTCTGCTAGCTAAACACGGTTCTGCTGCTGAGCCTAGTGCTAAAATGCTATTCCACTCCACAAAGCGAATCAGTTTTTCAGCATTTAATTAGAATTCAATGAGCCTTAAATTCTGCCGGTCCAATTTAAGCTGTTTTTTAATACTAGGTTTCGATTTTCCCCGGTTCTGCTAGCTAAACACGGTTCTGCTGCTGAGCCTAGTGGTAAAATGCGATTCCTCTTCACAAAACGAATCAGTTTTTGAGCATTTAATTAGATTTCAATGAGCCTTAAATTCTGCCGGTCCAATTTAAGCTGTTTTTTAATAATAGGTGTCGATTTTCCCCGGTTCTGCTAGCTAAACACGGTTCTGCTGCTGAGCCTAGTGCTAAAATGCGATTCCTCTTTACAAAACGAATCATTTTTTCAGCATTTATTTGACATTCAACGAGCCTTAAATTCTGCCGGTCCAATTTAAGCTGTTTTTTAATAATAGGTGTCGATTTTTCCCGGTTCTGCTAGCTAAACACGGTTCTGCTGCTGAGCCTAGTGCTAAAATGCGATTCCTCTTCACAAAACGAATCATTTTTTCAGCATTTAATTAGAATTCAACGAGCCTTAAATTCTGCCGGTCCTATGTAAGCTGTTTTTTTAATAATAGGTGTCGATTTTCCCCCGGTTCTAAGCTAACTAAACACGGTTCTGCTGCTGAGCCTAGTGCTAAAATGCGATTCCTCTTCACAAAACGAATCATTTTTTCAGCATTTAATTAGAATTGAACGAGCCTTAAATTCTGCCGGTCCAATTTAAGCTGTTTTTTAATACTAGGTTTCGATTTTCCCCGGTTCTGCTAGCTAAACACGGTTCTGCTGCTGAGCCTAGTGCTAAAATGCGATTCCTCTTCACAAAACGAATCATTTTTTCAGCATTTAATTAGAATTGAACGAGCCTTAAATTCTGCCGGTCCAATTTAAGCTGTTTTTTAATAATAGGTGTCGATTTTCCCCGGTTCTGCTAGCTAAACACGGTTCTGCTGCTGAGCCTAGTGCTAAAATGCGATTCCTCTTTACAAAACGAATCATTTTTTCAGCATTTAATTGACATTCAACGAGCCTTAAATTCTGCCGGTCCCAATTTAAGTTGTTTTTTAATAATAGGTGTCGATTTTTCCCGGTTCTGCTAGCTAAACACGGTTCTGCTGCTGAGCCTAGTGCTAAAATGCGATTCCTCTTCACAAAACGAATCATTTTTTCAGCATTTAATTAGAATTCAACGAGCCTTAAATTCTGAAAAAAATTTATTCCAAAAATTAAAAAAAAACAGATTCGTTCGAAACGAATCGAACCTGTATTCGCCCGCAGTGGGCTGAAAAAGAAAAATAAAAAGGAAGAAGAAGAAGCGTTTCGTGTTAGCAGAACACCTTTCACTCATCGATGTACATAGCTTGGTCTTCTGCCTCCTGCAGACGCTTGAAACAGATCAAACTGATCTCCTCTCATATAAACTCAGAATAAATTCTGGGTGTGAATTATATGAGGCAAAAACACTCCTATATTATACCTACGAGGAAGAAATATAGATAGAGATTACTCTATAGGTTTTTTTATCGGGTTAAACTTATATTTGTTTAAGAAGGACCTTTTTTTGGATTTTCCGGTATATAGCAAAAGCTAAAAAATGTTTTTAATTTGTTATTTCGTCACACAACTCATTATGTTTTGGGTGACAAGTTTCAAGTCTTGGTTTGACTTATCAACAGGTCCCAAGTAGCGAAATTGAGAGACTTGAAAAACAAATGAGATAATAGAACAAAGAAAAGACATGAAAAATGAAAAAAAAATGAGAAAAATAGAAATAAAATTGATTAAAAAAATTAAAAAAACCAGATTCTCTCGAAACGAATCGAACCTGTATTCGCCCGCAGTGGGCTGAAAAATAAAAATAAAAAGGAAGAAGAAGAAGCGTTTGTTCAAGAAGCATCATTTTTTTGGATTCTCCGGTATAAAGCTAAAAAATGTTTTTAATTTGTTATTTCGTCACACAACTCATTATGTTTTGGGTGATAAGTTTCAAGTCTTGGTTTGACACATCAACAGGTCCCAAGTAGCGAAATTGAGTGACTTGAAAAACAAATGAGATAATAGAACAAAGAAAAGACATGAAAAATGAAAAAAATTGAGAAAAATAGAAAAAAAATTTATTAAAAAAATTAAAAAAACCAGATTCTCTCGAAACGAATCGAACCTGTATTCGCCCGCAGTGGGCTGAAAAATAAAATTAAAAAGGAAGAAGAAGAAGAAGCGTTTGTTCAAGAAGGATCTTTTTTTGGATTCTCCGGTATAAAGCTAAAAAATGTTTTTAATTTGTTATTTCGTCACACAACTCATTATGTTTTGGGTGACAAGTTTCAAGTCTTGGTTTGACTCATCAACAGGTCCCAAATAGCGAAATTGAGTGACTTGAAAAACAAATGAAATAATAGAACAAAGGAAAGAAATGAAAAATGAAAAAAATTGAGAAAAATAAAAAAAAAAATTATTAAAAAAATTAAAAAAAACAGATTCGCTCGAAACGAATTGAACCTGTATTCGCCCGCAGTGGGCTGAAAAATAAAAATAAAAAGGACGAAGAAGAAGCGTTCCGTTTTGGCAGAAAATTCATCACTCATCGCTGTAGCTTGGTTTTCTGCCTGCTGCAGACGCTTGAAACAGGTCAGACTGATCTCCGCTCATATAAACTCAGAATAAATTCTGGGTGTGAATTATATGAGGCAAAAACCTTCCTATATTATACCAAGGAGGAAGAAACAAAGATAGACATTACTCTATAGGTTTTTTTGCCGGGTTAAACTTATATTTGTTTAAGAAGGAACTTTTTTTGGCTTTTCCGGTATATAGCAAAAGCTAAAAAATGTTTTTGATTTGTTATTTCATCACAAAACTCATTATATTTTGGGTGACAAGTTTCAAGTCTTGGTTTGACTCATCAACAGGTCCCAAATAGCGAAATTGAGTGACTTGAAAACAAATGAAAAAATAGAACAAAGATAAGAAATGGAAAAATGAAAAAAATTGAGAAAAATAGAAAAAAAAATTTATTCCAAAAATTAAAAAAACCAGATTCGTTCGAAACGAATCGAACCTGTATTCGCCCGCAGTGGGCTGAAAAATAAAAATAAAAAGGAAGAAGAAGAAGAAGCGTTTCGTGTTAGCAGAACACCTTACACTCATAGATGTACATAGCTTGGTCTTCTGCCTCCTGCAGAAGCTTGAAACAGATCAAACTGATCTCCTCTCATATAAACTCAGAATAAATTCTGGGTGTGAATTATATGAGGCAAAAACACTCCTATATTATACCTACGAGGAAGAAATATAGATAGAGATTACTCTATAGGTTTTTTTATCGGGTTAAACTTATATTTGTTTAAGAAGGACCTTTTTTTGGATATTCCGGTATATAGCAAAAACTAAAAAATGTTTTTAATTTGTTATTTCGTCACACAACTCATTATGTTTTGGGTGACAAGTTTCAAGTCTTGGTTTGACTTATCAACAGGTCCCAAGTAGCGAAATTGAGAGACTTGAAAAACAAATGAGATAATAGAACAAAGAAAAGACATGAAAAATGAAAAAAAAATGAGAAAAATAGAAATAAAATTGATTAAAAAAATTAAAAAAACCAGATTCTCTCGAAACGAATCGAACCTGTATTCGCCCGCAGTGGGCTGAAAAATAAAAATAAAAAGGAAGAAGAAGAAGCGTTTGTTCAAGAAGCATCATTTTTTGGATTCTCCGGTATAAAGCTAAAAAATGTTTTTAATTTGTTATTTCGTCACACAACTCATTATGTTTTGGGTGATAAGTTTCAAGTCTTGGTTTGACTCATCAACAGGTCCCAAATAGCGAAATTGAGTGACTTGAAAAACAAATGAAATAATAGAACAAAAAAAGACATAAAAAATGAAAAAAATTGAGAAAAATAGAAAAAAAATTTATTAAAAAAATTTAAAAAAACAGATTCGCTCGAAACGAATCGAACCTGTATTCGCCCGCAGTGGGCTGAAAAACAAAAATAAAAAGGAAGAAGAAGAAGCGTTTCGTGTTGGCAGAAAATTCATCACTCAACGCTGTAGCTTGGTTTTCTGCCTGCTGCAGACGCTTGAAACAGGTCAGACTGATCTCCTCTCATATAAACTCAGAATAAATTCTGGGTGTGAATTTTATGAGGCAAAAGCCCTCCTATATTATACCAAGGAGGAAGAAATAAAGATAGACATTACTCTACAGGATTTTTTACCGAGTTAAATTTATATTTGTTCAAGAAGGATCTTCTTTTAGATTCTCCGGTATATAGCAAAAGCTAAAAAAAAATTTAATTTATTATTCGTCACACAACTCATTATGTTTTGGGTGACAAGTTTCAAGTCTTGGTTTGACTCATCAACATGTCCCAAATAGCGAAATTGAGTGACTTGCAAAACAAATGAAATAATACAAAAAGGAAAAGAAATGAAAAATTGAGAAAAATAGAAAAAAAAATTTATTAAAAAAATTAAAAAAACCTGATTCACTCGAAACGAATCGAACCTGTATTCGCCCGCAGTGGGCTGAAAAAGTAAAGTTAAAAGGAAGTAGAAAAAGAAGCGTTTCGTGTTAGCAGAAAATCTTTCACTCGTCGATGTAGCTTGGTCTTCTGCCTCCTGCAGACGCTTGAAACAGGTCAAACTGATCTCCTCTCATATAAACTCAGAATAAATTCTGGGTGTGAATTATATGAGGCAAAAACACTCCTATATTATACCTACGAGGAAGAAATAAAGATAGAGATTACTCTATAGGATCTTTTAGCGAGTTAAATTTATATTTGTTCAAGAAGGATCTTTTTTTGGATTCTCCGGTATATAGCAAAAGCTAAAAAATATTTTTAATTTGTTATTTCGTCACACAACTCATTATGTTTTGGGTGACAAGTTTCAAGGCTTTGTTTGACTCATCAACAGGTCCCAAATAGCGAAATTGAGTGACTTGAAAAACAAATTAAATAATAGAACAAAGAAAAGAAATGAAAAATGAAAAAAGTTGAGAAAAATAGAAATAAAAAGTTTATTAAAAAAATTAAAAAAACCAGATTCGCTCGAAACGAATCGAACCTGTATTAGCCCGCAGTGGGCTGAAAAAGTAAAGTTAAAAGGAAGTAGAAAAAGAAGCGTTTCGTGTTAGCAGAAAATCTTTCACTCATCGATGTAACTTGGTCTTCTGCCTCCTGCAGACGCTTGAAACAGATCAAACTGATCTCCTCTCATATTAACTCAGAATAAATTCTGGGTGTGAATTATATGAGGCAAAATCCCTCCTGTATTATACCTACGAGGAAGAAATAAAGATAGAGATTACTCTATAGGATTTTTTACCGAGTTAAATTTATATTTGTTCAAGAAGGATCTTTTTTTGGATTCTCCGGTATATAGCAAAAGCTAAAAAATGTTTTTAATTTGTTATTTCGTCACACAACTCATTATGTTTTGGGTGACAAGTTTCAAGTCTTGGTTTGACTCATCAACAGGTCCCAAATAGCGAAATTGAGTGACTTGAAAACAAATGAAAAAATAGAACAAACATAAGAAATGAAAAAATGAAAAAAATTGAGAAAAATAGAAGAAAAAAATTTATTCCAAAAATTAAAAAAACCATATTCGTTCGAAACGAATCGAACCTGTATTCGCCCGCAGTGGGCTGAAAAATAAAAATAAAAAGAAGAAGAAGCGTTTCGTGTTAGCAGAACACCTTAGACTCATAGATGTACACAGCTTGGTCTTCTGCCTCCTGCAGACGCTTGAAACAGATCAAACTGATCTCCTCTCATATAAACTCAGAATAAATTCTGGGTGTGAATTATATGAGGCAAAAACACTCCTATATTATACCTACGAGGAATAAATATAGATAGAGATTACTCTATAGGTTTTTTTATCGGGTTAAACTTATATTTGTTTAAGAAGGACCTTTTTTTGGATTTCCCGGTATATAGCAAAAGCTAAAAAATGTTTTTAATTTGTTATTTCGTCACACAACTCATTATGTTTTGGGTGACAAGTTTCAAGTCTTGGTTTGACTCATCAACAGGTCCCAAATAGCGAAATTGAGTGACTTGAAAACAAATGAAAAAATAGAACAAACATAAGAAATGAAAAAATGAAAAAAATTGAGAAAAATAGAAGAAAAAAATTTATTCCAAAAATTAAAAAAAAACAGATTCGTTCGAAACGAATCGAACCTGTATTCGCCCGCAGTGGGCTGAAAAAGAAAAATAAAAAGGAAGAAGAAGAAGCGTTTCGTGTTAGCAGAACACCTTTCACTCATCGATGTACATAGCTTGGTCTTCTGCCTCCTGCAGACGCTTGAAACAGATCAAACTGATCTCCTCTCATATAAACTCAGAATAAATTCTGGGTGTGAATTATATGAGGCAAAAACACTCCTATATTATACCTACGAGGAAGAAATAAAGATAGAGATTACTCTATAGGATTTTTTACCGAGTTAAATTTATATTTGTTCAAGAAGGATCTTTTTTTGGATTCTCCGGTATATAGCAAAAGCTAAAAAATGTTTTTAATTTGTTATTTCGTCACACAACTCATTATGTTTTGGGTGACAAGTTTCAAGTCTTGGTTTGACACATCAACAGGTCCCAAGTAGCGAAATTGAGTGACTTGAAAAACAAATGAGATAATAGAACAAAGAAAAGACATGAAAAATGAAAAAAATTGAGAAAAATAGAAAAAAAAAATTTATTAAAAAAATTAAAAAAACCAGATTCTCTCGAAACGAATCGAACTTGTATTCGCCCGCAGTGGGCTGAAAAATAAAAATAAAAAGGAAGAAGAAGAAGAAGCGTTTGTTCAAGAAGGATCTTTTTTTGGATTCTCCGGTATAAAGCTAAAAAATGTTTTTAATTTGTTATTTCGTCACACAACTCATTATGTTTTGGGTGACAAGTTTCAAGTCTTGGTTTGACTCATCAACAGGTCCCAAATAGCGAAATTGAGTGACTTGAAAAACAAATGAAATAATAGAACAAAGGAAAGAAATGAAAAATGAAAAAAATTGAGAAAAATAAAAAAAAAATTATTAAAAAAATTAAAAAAAACAGATTCGCTCGAAACGAATCGAACCTGTATTCGCCCGCAGTGGGCTGAAAAATAAAAATAAAAAGGACGAAGAAGAAGCGTTCCGTTTTGGCAGAAAATTCATCACTCATCGCTGTAGCTTGGTTTTCTGCCTGCTGCAGACGCTTGAAACAGGTCAGACTGATCTCCGCTCATATAAACTCAGAATAAATTCTGGGTGTGAATTATATGAGGCAAAAACCCTCCTATATTATACCAAGGAGGAAGAAACAAAGATAGACATTACTCTATAGGTTTTTTTGCCGGGTTAAACTTTTATTTGTTTAAGAAGGAACTTTTTTTTGGATTTTCCGGTATATAGCAAAAGCTAAAAAATGTTTTTGATTTGTTATTTCATCACAAAACTCATTATATTTTGGGTGACAAGTTTCAAGTCTTGGTTTGACTCATCAACAGGTCCCAAATAGCGAAATTGAGTGACTTGAAAACAAATGAAAAAATAGAACAAAGATAAGAAATGGAAAAATGGAAAAAACTGAGAAAAATAGAAAAAAAAATTTATTCCAAAAATTAAAAAAACCAGATTCGTTCGAAACGAATCGAACTTGTATTCGCCCGCAGTGGGCTGAAAAATAAAAATAAAAAGGAAGAAGAAGAAGAAGCGTTTCGTGTTAGCAGAACACCTTACACTCATAGATGTACATAGCTTGGTCTTCTGCCTCCTGCAGACGCTTGAAACAGATCAAACTGATCTCCTCTCATATAAACTCAGAATAAATTCTGGGTGTGAATTATATGAGGCAAAAACACTCCTATATTATACCTACGAGGAAGAAATATAGATAGAGATTACTCTATAGGTTTTTTTATCGGGTTAAACTTATATTTGTTTAAGAAGGACCTTTTTTTGGATTTTCCGGTATATAGCAAAAGCTAAAAAATGTTTTTAATTTGTTATTTCTTCACACAACTCATTATGTTTTGGGTGACAAGTTTCAAGTCTTGGTTTGACTCATCAACAGGTCCCAAGTAGCGAAATTGAGAGACTTGAAAAACAAATGAGATAATAGAACAAAGAAAAGACATGAAAAATGAAAAAAATTGAGAAAAATAGGAAAAAAATTGATTAAAAAAATTAAAAAAACCAGATTCTCTCGAAACGAATCGAACCTGTATTCGCCCGCAGTGGGCTGAAAAATAAAAATAAAAAGGAAGAAGAAGAAGCGTTTGTTCAAGAAGCATCATTTTTTGGATTCTCCGGTATAAAGCTAAAAAATGTTTTTAATTTGTTATTTCGTCACACAACTCATTATGTTTTGGGTGATAAGTTTCAAGTCTTGGTATGACTCATCAACAGGTCCCAAATAGCGAAATTGAGTGACTTGAAAAACAAATTAAACAATAGAACAAAGAAAAGAAATGAAAAATGAAAAAAGTTGAGAAAAATAGAAAAAAAAATTTATTAAAAAAATTAAAAAAACCAGATTCGCTCGAAACGAATCGAACCTGTATTAGCCCGCAGTGGGCTGAAAAAGTAAAGTTAAAAGGAAGTAGAAAAAGAAGCGTTTCGTGTTAGCAGAAAATCTTTCACTCATCGATGTAACTTGGTCTTCTGCCTCCTGCAGACGCTTGAAACAGGTCAAACTGATCTCCTCTCATATTAACTCAGAATAAATTCTGGGTGTGAATTATATGAGGCAAAAACACTCCTATATTATAGCTACGAGGAATAAATAAAAATAGAGATTACTCTATAGGATTTTTTACCGAGTTAAATTTATATTTGTTCAAGGAGGATCTTTTTTTGGATTCTCCGGTATATAGCAAAAGCTAAAAAATGTTTTTAATTTGTTATTTCGTCACACAGCTCATTATGTTTTGGGTGACTAGTTTCAAGTCTTGGTTTGACTCATCAACAGGACCCACATAGCGAAATTGAGTGACTTGAAAAACAAATGAAATAATAGAACAAAGAAAAGAAATGAAAAACGAAAAAAATTGAGAAAAATAGAGAAAAAAAAATTTATTAAAAAAATTAAAAAAACCAGTTCGCTCGAAACGAATCGAACCTGTATTCGCCCGCAGTGGGCTGAAAAATAAAAATAAAAAGGAAGAAGAAGAAGCGTTTCGTTTTGGCAGAAAATTCATCACTCATCGATGTAGCTTGGTTTTCCGCCTGCTGCAGACACTTGAAACATATCAAACTGATCTCCTCTCATATAAACTCAGAATAAATTCTGGGTGTGAATTATATGAGGCAAAAGCCCTCCTATATTATACCAAGGAGGAAGAAATAAAGATAGACATTACTCTATAGGATTTTTAACCGAGTAAAATTTATATTTGTTCAAGAAGGATCTTTTTTTGGATTCTCCGGTATATAGCAAAATCTAAAAAATATTTTTAATTTGTTATTTCGTCACACAACTCATTATGTTTTGGGTGACAAGTTTCAAGTCTTGGTTTGACTCATCAACAGGTCCCAAATAGCGAAATTGAGTGACTTGAAAACAAATGAAAAAATAGAACAAACATAAGAAATGAAAAAATGAAAAAAATTGAGAAAAATAGAAGAAAAAAATTTATTCCAAAAATTAAAAAAAAACAGATTCGTTCGAAACGAATCGAACCTGTATTCGCCCGCATTGGGCTGAAAAAGAAAAATAAAAAGGAAGAAGAAGAAGCGTTTCGTGTTAGCAGAACACCTTTCACTCATCGATGTACATAGCTTGGTCTTCTGCCTCCTGGAGACGCTTGAAACAGATCAAACTGATCTCCTCTCATATAAACTCAGAATAAATTCTGAGTGTGAATTATATGAGGCAAAAACACTCCTATATTATACCTACGAGGAAGAAATAAAGATAGAGATTACTCTATAGGATTTTAGTAGGTAAACTATGCGGTTTCTGGACCAAGTGCATGTGTACTTATTCGACCTTGAGTGGGTGGTTGGGTGGGTGGTAAAATTTTATGGTTGGCATGAATTGTGTGTGTGTGTGTGTATGTGTGTGTGTGTGAAGTACAAAGGGGCCGCCGTAAAATTTTCAGTTAAATGCAGAGAAGAAAATGTGTGGGAGTGAATTAAATGCGCGGCTTCTTTGAAGTACAAAGGGGCCGCCGTAAAATTTGCGGTTAGATGTACAGTAGAAAATGTGTGGGAGTGAATTAAATGTGCGCGGCTTCTTTGAAGTTCAAAGGGGCCGCCGAAAATTTGCGGTTAGATGCAGAGTAGAAAATGTGTGGGAGTGAATTAAATGTGCGCAGCTTCTTTGAAGTACAAAGGTGTCACCATCGTTAGAAGTTCAGATGGCTGGCATGCATTTGTGCGGTCGTCTTTAAGTGGGCACAAAGGGACCGCCGGATGTGTGGGAAAACTGTGGCGAGAAGTTCAGATCACTAACATGGGTTTGTGCAACTACCTTTAACTTGGCCTTTTAGCCTAGAATAGTGCACTATATAAGATGAAGATAATTACATGAATATATCAGTATAAGATTAAATTCAGCTGAAGTTACTTCTGATCATAGATTCCCAAAAATAAATTAACCGATTTTTTAAAATTATTATTCAGGTGTATGGTTGGAAGAAAAGATATAAAGATATTTTCATTGTTAATACCTGATCATTGGCAATCTAACAATAGGCAGGTTTAGACAGTTTCAAAGGCAAACGTAAAAATGTTCTGGGCTGATTCTATATGGGATGAAACGCATTTTTGTACCTGTCTGAATGGTTGGATGTATATGAAGATTGTGCATTCAGTTGTAAGATGTGACTTAATGAAAATATATATGACTGCTGAAAATGGTAAAAGATGTAAGGTATTAACTTTGACTAGAGGTCAACGAATCCCCTCAAATTTTGGGGAGATGCGCATCAATCCATTTGAACATGTTAAGATTGAAGTCAAGGGAGGAGAAATAACTGTAGTAGGCTGGCTACAAGATGGGACGATCAGACGTCCAAGTACTAATTTCTTCCTACATAACTGCCCGTTTGCAGGTGAGGAGGAGTGGTATCGTAAACCAATAAAGCAACAAGAAGCAAATAAATCAGAAAAAATAAAAGATGTGAAAGAGTGTGAAAGCAGTAATACCCAAACAAATTCTGATATGAAAATTGAGTGATAGGGCGGAATTGTATATAATCAATTAAATTACCGTAATAATGCATAGTCTTTGTCAACGTTTTGAGCAATCAACAACTAAACAAATAAAGAGATATTATGTCATTAAAAACTTTTATTTCATTTGCATTTGCATGCTCTTTATATGCAAATTGCTTAGCACTCCCAATCAATTTAAACTTAGGACAAAAGTCAAGCGATAATATTGATTTTAATATACAGTTGCCAAATAATGATTCCATTCAAATTTCTTTATCATTTCGGCTACTTACACTAAGTAATGCTACTTGTGATGCATTACCTACAACAACAACTAATATACCCTTAAATGATGATGATTCTTCTGTTATCTCTTCAAAAAATGGAACTGAATCACCTAAGGAAACTGATGTGGAATTAATACCAGAAAATAGTGTAGTGAGTGTTGAGGAGGCAATTGAAGGATTTAGGCAAAACTTAATAAACAAAGAAAAAGATATTGGTGGAATTATAGAGAGTGATCGTGTGTTTTACAGGCATTTTAAATTAAACTTTGAGGAGGACAAATCAATGAGAGTTCGATGTACATATGATAGCAACTATGAGCATAGAACTCTAAAAATATCTTGTTATGAATATCATGAACTTGAAGGAGAACGGATTTTGAGTAATGGTGAAATTGAATACTTCAGAGAGAATGACTCTACATATAAATCTGACATCACATCTGTTGATTTGAGGAAAATGAAGCAGACTTACAATATGGACATTTCATAAACTGTAGAGTTCCAGTTGAAGAGAATAAAAACAAAAGTTTATAATATTATGTGAATAAAACAACTGATTTTTTCAAAAAAAAATTGTATTTTATTAAAAATTATCCATAAATTTCTTATACAGGAAAACATTTTGTAATGCACATACAGCATTATGTATCATACATCGTGGTACATCAATATATTTTTTTCTGAATTCTTCTGATATAGGACATCCCTTTTCATCTAAATTGTAAATTGGTACATTATTTTCCAACTCTAATATATCGGTAATCCACTTGATTTTTTCATTTCCTTTCACATATATGATTTTGTCTTGGAGAATATCTTTAAAAAGGGTAGTGACACTATCTTGTGAAGTAAATCCTCCATTCCAAACAAATCCATGGTGATATTGATTTAGCCATCTTGCTTGATTTTGTAGTTCCGGAGCTAGATTTTCAAAGTTGTATATTGGTTTCAAAATAAAGTGCTGTAGTTGATTATTCTGAGTTATAATGGCAATTTCCTCTAAGATGAACGTATTTCTAGGTCCTTTGAACCCTTGAATATCAATGATGCAATTCATTTTTACAGTTTATGAACTTCACTAGTTAGAGAATTGTACTGAACTATTCTATCATGTATAAGTAGACAGTATGCAGCAGTATTTTTCGGTATATTTACAGATGTTTGAAACTCTATGTTGACATATACAGGACCAGTTTTGAGATATTTATTTTGGCGTGAGCAATCAATAACAACTAAAGGAGCCAAATTTTTGAACTGCTCTTTAGTGAGTAATGGTTCAGATCGGCGGTTGTAATATGACTGTTGGAATTTACAATACATCTCATATAATATAGCGTATTGATCTATGTTATATTTTATATTCAAATCATTGTATGGATATTTTTCAGAATTTAGATAAACTTTTAGGTCTGTTAGGTTGCAATGATCAAATTTGGATGCATCTTTTTCACTTGAATCTTTACGGTCAGTTTGTAAAGCAAAAATCACATATCTTGGTTTTTCTAGTTGACCAACTGTTTTAACAGTCCATGTATGGCAGGTGGACTGTGGTGGTGATGGATATTCATACAAATCCCAACTTCGAAATACCATTTCAATTGGGTGATTGCTTTCAGTAATTTTCAATAGAGACAACTTTTCCATATCAGCTACAGTAACATGTGGCAGATGCCATTGTAATTTAAGTATATTTACTGAGCCATCACAATCTTTAGCATAAATTGCATTTAGGTCCGTTCTAGAACGAATCAAAACTAGTTCATGTTTGGCATTAATAACTATTTTCTTATAGTCTTCAGCAAATCCAAGAAGATATTTTAGTGGTATACAAAAATTAAAGTTTCCTTCTGAGTTAAGAGATATATTGGTGAGAGACCATCCTGAATTTACAAGCATTTTACTTTCACTTTCGTTTAAAGAAAGCTTATTCTTTATCGTTGAGGTAAGACCAACATTTTTATTGCGATCAATTTGTACTCCATTTATTTCATACCGGATCTCCTCGAATAAAAATGCCATCGCATTATTAGTTAATTTTACATCTGCAGTTCTGTCAGTCGCCCTAGGAGTGCATTCCAATTTCCCTTCAATGTAAATAAAACTTTCGCTTGAAAGTATATAGATATCTTGATGCTGAATAGCTATACGTATTTCATCATTGTTTTTGAAAGAGTTCGTGAAGGGTGAGTAACTATGATATTCAATTTTTGCAACACTATTATCATAGCTTACAGCATCCTTTATACTCAAAACTTCACTCATTGCTTGTCTTTTATGATAAATCCTAAAGTACTCAAGTATTTCTTATTTTGTGGGGTAAGTTTGAACCTTTTTTCTCTTTGAGGTCTAATTTCGGTGAGAGTTGCAGAAGAACTGTTGTTGATGGCAGCTTATGTTCGTAATTTATCCTTATTATACAATATCATGTTGTGGTTTAAGATGTAACCGAGCTGTTATTGTTTCACCCCTAAAATTTATTAAATCACCGTCCTGATCAAGTATCTTTAAGCTAATGGAAGTAATTCTTCGAGTGGTTAGCGGTAAATAAATGACGTTCTTTGGTACTTCAACAATCTTATAACCAGGCCCCACCTTTGGAGAGAATTCGTGTAGTGTATGTACTCGTGTATCGTTCATGAATGATCCACTTATTATATTACATTCTACTCTTATTGTATTAACTTTAATTATATTAACTGGTAAATCTGACACATGCAATTTAATAGCATCCAGTTGTCGCCTACTAAACCCTAAAAGTGATCCAACTGTACCCTCTTTGTCAAAGTAAATAGGTCCACTAGATTTGATTTCACTTTTCAAAGTGTTATTGTTCGCACGCAATTTTATATAGTAACTCTCTTTACTTAATTTACTTAATTGATTCTCAAGATATTCAGCTATGTCATCTATCTCATATGATCCTGTAGGTATTTCTATAACCGCATTCCCAATGTGAAATAGATTATTTTTTTTATTCTCAATATTTGGTATTGAATTGTAAGTTTGGAAATCAATTAACCCGCATACATAATCCCTTGACAAATCTATGGGTGGAAAATACTCAGTTGTTAATACAGATGAATTTCCGCTTATTGTAAGTGTTAATGACATTGTGGTGTAATTCAAAATGATGCAATTTTGTGGTTTCCTCCTCATTTATATAGATTTGCAAGGGCATGAGATTCATTTCAGTTTTAACCACAGGTGGATTCAGTAGTATAAAAATTTAAAACAAGGAAGAAATAAAAAAAATATGGAAAGATTAAATGATGACGTGCTAATATTTCTTAAACATTTCGATATTAGCAGATTCTTGCAAGAGTATGACAAGTCTTTACTAAAAGAAGATAAGGAGGAAATAGAAAAATCCTACCGCTTTTTTGATAAATATAGAAAAATCAACATTTTGACTTCAACATATGGAGAGCATTATGAATCCTGCAGTTGGGCTTACAATACTTCAACATCAGGTCCAGATACTTGTAACTACCAGTATGTTAAAAGAGAATTTATGCGAATATCCAAACTATTGAAGTTATATAATAGAATTAAGAGACCCTGTTGCTCCTCTTGTATAAAGGAAATATTTTAAATAAATCGAAACATATCATCATATTCTTTTATTTATTGTAACAATCATACAAAAATTTCAAACATAAATGACCGCATATTACTGAGTTATATGTTTGATATGGGGAATAATTATACCTTACATTACTAGTTAAATTTTTTCTAATTTCTAATGGTGGCTGTAAATTTCCAAAGCTATCAAAGTACTGAATATCTTCATCATTTTTATAGTACGCTACCCAATGAGTTCCTGGACCTGATGATATATCCAAGTTGATAATACCGCATTCCTTCTTGTTTAGTTTCTTTGGAAGCTTATCTCGCATGAAAACTCCTCGAAAATAGGGTAGATCTTTTACATATTTATGCAAATCTACCTCAGTTAATGGCCTTTTAGGTAGCGTTTTCAATGGTTTTTTGGCTCTGGGTTTAAGTATAACCTCAATCCTTTTTTATGAGGTTTGAGATAAAGACCTTTCCCTATTAGACGGGATTCCATTTCTTCATTATGCCTCTTACTCTCTTTAAGCTGCTCCTTTGCTTCCTTAACAGCATTAACAGCTTTAACAATTGTAGCAGCACCTCCTCCTAAAGATCCTAAAGCAGAAAGGCCAGCAAATAATGGAACGAGGAATGGTAAAATACCTCCAGTTTTTGGTATAGGTATGACTCGTGGAACTTTCACATTTTTCTTCCTATATTTAATTATATCTCCTACTTCCTTTCGTGCTAACGCAATGGCTCTGTTCAAAGAATCAGGTTTTTGCCTTTGAATTGATTTACGTGCCTTTGAGATAACCGTTCTCAGGGTAATGTTTTTCTTAACTTTTTCATTTTTCTTTCGTGTGCTCGTTTTCTTCTTACTCCTCATTTTCGCCATACCCATCCCAAATTTAGCCTTAGCATTCATGATATTGGTAACTAGCAATGCGTTTGTACGTTCACCTAGGTTTGCGTCACTAGATTTAACTCGACTCCAAGCCTTTTCAGCCAAAATCCGATCTGCTATGTTGCGATCTGATGTACTTTTTAATTTAGAGTAGGCAATATCGTGTTCTTTACATGCACTATCTAAGGGATTAATACCAGGGTCACCACGAGCTAATCTTTTTGCTAGCTTTGTACCAGGTCCACAATACTGGTAGCCTGGTAAGTGTAATTCAAACGGCAGTTTATTAATGAGTGTATTAATTTCCCCCGAACCTTTCTTATTATGTTCAAGCATAAGTATGAATGACTTTAACCTTCAACATTCAGATACAAACTAAAAAAGTATTTAAATTTAGTATGCATTTATAGATTGGAGTTAGTATTCAAAATGAAGTTCATTAAGCAAAATCTATCGCTGTCAATAAGAAATAATGATTTTCGGAGCAATATTACAGAAATTAGTAGACATAGTTCATTATTACCAAATAGTATACGTGCACTAATAGTTGGCCCTTCCAATTGTGGAAAAACAAATGTTATGATTAGTTTGCTGGAGCATCCTAATGGTTTGAGCTATGAAAACGTTTATGTGTATTCAAAATCACTCTATCAGTCAAAATATTTATACTTAAGAAAACTTTTGTCACCCATAAAAGGATTAGGCTATTATACATTTTCTAATAATGATGATGTTATACCATTTGATGAGGCAAAACAAAATTCAATTTTTATTTTTGATGATGTAGCATGTGGGAAACAAGACAACATACGCTCTTATTTTTGCATGGGTCGACATAATAACATTGATAGTTTCTATCTTTGCCAGACTTATACTCATATACCAAAACACTTGATACGAGATAATGCTAACTTTCTCATTTTATTTAAACAAGATGACACAAATCTTAGGCATTCTTATGATGATCATGTGAATACGGATATGAGCTTTGATACTTTCCGAGATATGTGTGCTAAGTTTCTGGCAGTAGACAAAGACAACCCCTTAAGCAAGGGACGTTACCGTCAGGGATTCGATACATTTATTTCCCTATAAATATAACAGATCCATTAAAGCAGTCAACAGATCAGATAAACCTGTTAACAGACCAGTTAAAGCAGTTAGGAGAGCAATTGAAGCTGTTAACAGACCAGTTCAAGCAGTTAAAGCTGTTAACAGACCAGTTAATAAAGCTGTTAATAGACCAGATCGGTTTTGAAAAAAATTATCAATACAAATGGGTAATAAGAGGGAGTTAATCAGGGATATTATTAAAACTAGGAATGCTATCAAGAAAAAGTATCGAACTATAAAAATGGGGCGAATCGATGTTGAATCTCAACTTGAAGAAACATTTAAGCCCATAACACAACCACTTAAAGAGCTTATAAGTGAAACAAAAGTAAAACAGGGACTTCATGCTGATATCAAATCAGAACCTAAAAAGCAAAATAAAATAAATGATGATGATGATGATGATTATGATGGCTTTGAGTTAAACCCAAAACAAATGTATATGAAAATGGAACCAACAAGCACACCACTGAAGTATAGAGACTCTTCTTTAATGTCATCACAAGACGAGTATGGAACACCAACTCATTCAAGAACCTTAGCTAATAAATCAGATTCCACCCTCAACTTATCAACTGGGGTAGTTAATAAATATTTAGGATTTTACCAAGCCAAAAGTCCTAAAATTGACCGAACTTATGGTGTTTATATGGATAATGGGAGGTGGAAAATTGGAAAATCTAGCATTGACATTGATGCACAAAATTTTGTCATTAATGGGAAGCACTAAAACTGGCTTATGCGAACTACTTTTTATGAAAGAACCATCAAACAGATTATATGATGAAAAAGACTTGGCTAATTATCGAGAGATCTTGCAAGATTCTAATGCCCATAGACGTGATTATAGTGCAGATGGGCAAATAAAAGGTAGTAAAGGACCTAAATATAAGAGAATTATTAGAAAATTTATCACTCATGACGGTATGGGTCTCATGAAGCTTCCCAGAGACGCTATTGACTATGTTTACTGGGATGATCCAAATGAATTGGTGGACAGATTACGGCTTTTAATTGGCTCTCAAGTAGCTGGGAATAATAGTCATAACAATGAAATTGTTTCCATTATTGAGGAGTTAAGAGAGTCTGATTTAATTTTTTAAAAAGCCTCCTTCTGCTTTTTATATATTTATTCATGAAATGAGTGTTGACAAGTTCGGACGATCGCTAATAGATGGTAATATTGGACGAGGTTCTCCTGGACCTCGAGGAGAACCGGGTTCTTCAGGACCACCAGGTGAAAAGGGTTCCACCGGACCTGCTGGAGTAGGTTTTCTGCTAACATCAGATAAAAACTATGATATGCAATTCAGCAATATTAAGAATCTCAAAAATCCAGAAGAAGATAGTGATGCTGTAAACAAACTATATATAGATGTGACAATAGGTAAATATTTAGATTTATGCAAATCCCATAGTAGTTTAGAAACGAAAACAGCTAAGAGTGAATTAGAGAAAGAGCTTGTGAATGTACATAGTATTATTAAAATAACTAGGGAAAAACTGGAAACATTGACTCAATCGCACATAAATAAGTCATTTGAAAAGTTAAAGGTTTATATTGATACAAAGTTCGAAGACATTGAAAAGAGTTTACGTGGACTTATAAATGTAGAATCACTTATAGTCAAACCTAACAATGAGTAAAGAGGCCCTTGTGAGCGAGCTGCACAAAGCAGCTCGTCGAAATTTTCCTCGACGTCGAGTAATTATGAAAGATTTGGATGATCTCTGGCAAGCAGATTTGGTTGAAATGGGTGATTATGTTCGCGAAAATAATGGCTACTACTATTTACTAACAGTAATTGATACATTTTCAAAATATGCTTGGGTAGAACCGTTTAAAAATAAAACTGGAAAAGAGGTAACGGCTGCAATGAAAAAAGTTCTAAAAAGCGGTCGGATACCTAAACATTTGCAGACAGATGATGGTAAAGAGTTTTATAATAAAATATTCCAGACACTAATGGTAAAGTATGGAATCAAACACTATTCGACTTTTAGTATAATGAAAGCCTCAATAGTTGAAAGATTTAATAGGACGTTGAAAGGCATGATGTGGAAGGAATTTAGTAAGAATGGTTCCTATCGTTGGATTGATTTTGTACACAATCTAGTTCATGAATACAATAATAAAAAGCATAGGACAATTAAAATGCGCCCCTCTGATGTTAATCATATTAATAAAAATCTTCTACTACATACAGTATACAATCACATAAAAATGGTGGAGAGAGCAAAATATAAGGTTGATGACTATGTTCGCATCAGCAAGCACAAACATATATTTGAAAAGGGGTACACACCGAACTGGACGACTGAGATCTTTAAAATTAAAACCATACAAAACACGAATCCGGTGACATATCTTCTAGAGGATTATGAGCGACATCCAATCAAAGGAGGATTTTATGAAAGAGAACTACTAAAGACGAAATATCCGCATAATTTCCTTGTTGAGAAAGTATTGAAGAAGAAACGGAATAAAATTTTTGTAAAATGGCTAGGGTTCTCTGCAAAACACAATTCATGGGTCAATAAAAATGAAATATTATAAATTTGTTGTATAAATAAAAAAAAAATAACATTTTAAGTTATCAAACCATCTTTTATTTCTTCATACTAAAATGTCCCCCAGCAAGTGTGTCTGTTGAATTTTCTTTTAAAAACCGCTTATTATCATGAGAACTTAATGCAATCTTACTTTGTCTTATACTATATACATTGTGCTTATCTGATCGAATGCATTGTTGGGTTCTTATCTGTTCAATGGAGTTATTCAAACATGTTAAGTAATCATCAAAACTAATACTATTTTTTATTACATTTAATTTGATGCCTTTGGCTTTTTTTATCAAATCTTCATTATTTACTCTTATACTATACATTTTTGATCTTAATCCTATAAATTCAGTTATTATTTTCCCATTCAATTCATCTTTCATAACCCCAGGAACTTTTTTATTTACTAAAGGTATATTATATACATTGTTCTGCGGATAATCGCTAGTATCAAAATAATTAACATCAGATCTAATGATTCTATAAATATTATCACATTTAAATTCATAAATTAGAGAGTCGGTATCAGTATACAACAGTTTACAATTTTTCTCTGCTGATGCGTACAAAATCTCCAACTTTACACTTTGCAGGAACAACAATTTTTATATGACTGTATACAGTTGAAAGCAGTTGTTTCTCTTTGGAAGCGTTGATATCACGTGGTCTCATTTTTGTAGTTCGATGTATTCTTGAGTTGTATGCAGTGAGCAGTTTCTTTACCATACCAATCCACTGATAAGTGCCATTAAAGCTGAATTGCTTCCACATCCTATTAATGCCGGTGTTTCCAGGGCTCTGTTATTTCTCCGACTCTATTTCTAATCTTCATTAATGATCTGCTTTCCCTTACATTCAATCCTATCCATAGCTTTGCTGATGACAGTACCCTTGATTTCGCATACTCCTTTGACACCCTTGCGGATTCCAGAGGGAACGCCACATGTGTTAAGCGAGACTGCATGATTAGATCATTGAATAATAATTCTCGCTTGAGGCAAAGTGAATCGCGTCGAATTCAATGCATCTAAGACCCAAAGCTGTCTCATCTCATTAAAACAAGACCATCACTTAACCACTCCCGTTTCGTTTGATGGTGCATTAATTTCTGATTCACCGTCACAAAGCATTCTTGGCATTAATATTTCCAGTAAGTTAAGCTGGACAGATCACATCTTCTCGGTTGCCAAAGAAGCATCAAAATGTCTTGGTTTTTTGAAAAGGTGTAAGAAATATTTCAGCCCATCAAATATAGCGCTCCTCTACAAGTCCTACATCAGACCTAGAATGGAATACAATTCCCATATCTGGGCCGAGGCTGGTCGCACAGCCTTAGCTTCATTGGATATTGTCCAAAAGAGAGCCTGCAAGCTCATTGGCGATGTGGCAATTACTCGTCATATCGACTCGCTCGAGCACCGTCGCAATGTTGGGTGCCTTTCGCTCCTTTATCGCTATATGCATGGTCAATGTTCTGATGAAATATCTAGTCTGATCCCTTGTAGAATAGTTCCTGCACGCAATACTCGCGCTGCATCCCGCGCTCATCCTTTTACCCTTCAAATTACCTTCGGCCGTACACTAAAATTCCGTGATGCTTTCTTATCCCGAACTGTGCGAATGTGGAACAGTCTACCATCTTCTGTCTTTCCTCCGGCATACAACCTGCGAAAGTTTAAGGTCGACATACATCGGCACCTCCGCCGCTCTCCAAATATCCCTTAAGCCTTTCCCTATCTCCTTCCTGCCACGCTGTGCTTTGCATCATAGGGTATCCCCTGAGCTTGGTTTAATAATATAAAAAAAAAACATCATATCCTTCAGACTTCGGTTAAATTGTTGCAGTATTGATGCTTTGAGGAAACTGTACGTAGAGTAATGATTAATTGCATGCTTCAGCATTAGATTTTTATAGAGGCTGTTGTAGAATTCCTTTCCATCATCAGTCTGCAGGTTTTTAGGTATACGTCCCTCGCTTAATATAGACTGCATGGCATCTCTTACTTCTACACCAGTTTTTCTTTTAATTGGAATTGCCCATGGGTATTTGGAGAAAGTATCAATGACTGTAAGCAGATAGCGGTAACCCTTGTTCACATACTTGTAGGGATCCATTTCAACCAAGTCTGCCTGCCACAAGTCATCTAGTCCTTTGATAATCACACGACGTCGTTTAAATTTTTCTCGCTGTTTATGCAGCTCATTTACCACTTGTCGCTTACTCATCGTAATTATAAATGAAACAGATTTCTCAAGAGTTTTTACTCATATACACCATCTTTCGGTGTCAAGTCTTTCTTATTTATTACTGAAGTAAGCAGATAGTTTTCGATCTTCGCGATTTCATCATTGATATATAGCGTTAAATTTGTCACCTCTATATTAATAGTTTTTTTTATTTCTTCAACACTTATTTTAATTTTCTTGTCAACATAGTCTTTGGTAGTAGCATCATCATTTTCAAGGGGTTCACCAAGTCCTTTTATACACTTTGAGTTTAGTTCGTAGTCGCCGTTTATCGTTAAATTAAATCCAATACCCCGCTCTCCTTGTTCACCAGCTGGACCCTGAGCTCCTTGTTTACCATCTGACCTTTGAGTTCCTTGTTTACCGGCTGGCCCCTGAGCTCCTGTTGGCGCCGGCTGACCTGCTCTCCCAAGATATCCTCGCTTAGAGAAACGTCCAAGCTTGTCAACGCTCATCTGTAGATTGTGAAGAAGTATGGTAATGGAGTAATATTTAAACTATAATATCTGCTTCTCGCAACTCCTCCAGGATACATACAATTTCATTGTTGTGACTGGTGTTTCCACCCTGCTTTGATGCCATTAGAAGACGCAGTCTATCCACTATTTCATTTGGATCATCCCAGTAAATGTGATCAATGTTTTCTTTGGGCAGACGCATTAGTCCCATGCCTTTATGCTGTATAAGTTTACTAATTATAGCTTTGTACTTAGCCGCTCTAGTACCTTTTATTTGTCTATCTTCAGCATAGCCACGTTTATTTGCATTGCTATCTCTCAAAATAGATCCATAATTAGTTAAATCCTCTTTAGTATATAGACTTTTTACAGGATCTTTCATAAATAGCAGCTCACATAACCCCAAAGTTGTTTTATAGCTCTTCCCCTTGATAACAATATTTCCTACATCATCAACGTCGAACGTTGAATTACCGATTCTCCACGCGTTGTCATCATAGTAAACTCCATAGGTTGGATCAATTTTAGGGGTATTATCAGTCAATAGCTTTAAATAGTTTGAAACTATGTATCCAGACGTATCGGGGGAGATGACAGGAGACCTTCCTGTCAATGTTCTTGAATGTTTAGGTGTTGCGAAATCTTCTTCAGATGTTAAGGAATAATCTCCATAATTTATAGGTGTGCTACTAGCCTCCATTTTAACATATTTTCGTTTTGGAGGAGTAAAAGGTTCCACAATTTCGTTGTCTTCTTCTTCTTCTTTTGGCTCCAATTTGACTAGTGGCTCGTTTTTGACTCTTGTTACAAACTCTTTTAAGGGTTTGGTGATTGGCTTGAAAGTTTCTTCAAGTTGAGCTTCTGCTTCAATTCTTCCTGTCTTTAGAGCTTTAAATTTCCTTCGCACTGCATTCCTTGTCTTGATGATTTCTTTTAATAGATTTTCATTCATCTTCGATATTAACTGAATAACGGCTTTTCAAACAACTCTGATAACAGGTAAACAGCTTTCCAAACAGCTCTGATAACAGCTTAACAGCTTTTCAAACAGCTCTAATAACAGCTTAACAGCTTTTCAAACAGCTCTGATAACAGCTTAACAGCTTTTAAACAGGTCTGATAACAGGTGAACAGCTTTAATCTACTCAGCAGGTCCACAGCGTTCGGTGTGCTTTCGGCTGAGTTACAACTTCGACTTATGAAGATTTCGCATGCTTCATCCTTTTATAGCACAATGAATCCTTTACGGTAGCGCCCCTTGTTTAATGAGCTATCCTTATCAATCATCAAGAATGCATATTCATCCTTCCAACACGCAGCACAGGCTCTTCGAAATTTATCAAAATTCATGTCTGTATTCACATGATCATTATAGATATGTTTCAAATTCAAGTCATCTTGCTTGAATAAGATGATTAAATTAGCATTGTCACGTATTAAGTGCTTTGGTATATGCGTCTATGTTTGACAGAAATAGAAGCTGTCTATATCTTCGTGGCGACCCATGCAAAAATAGGATCGCACATTATCTTGCTTTTCACATGCTACATCATCGAAAATAAACACTGAATGTGATTTGGTTTTCAGCAAAAGAAATTGTATCAATACACCTCACAGCAAATATGTTTTTACCTTAAACTTGAAGTTTTCTATTAAATATTTACAGCAAGTGTTGATATTACTTAAATTTGTTTATTTTATAAGAATTCCAGTAAAGCACATCACACCCTATTACTAATTGCCGATTAGCTAATTGCCAATTATCTAATTACCAACCAAGCTGCTAATTGCCAATTAGTAATTATATAATTGTCAATTAGCTAATTGTTTGAACAAATGTCGCTAATATCTCGAGAACCAGATGATTTCTGATGAAAATTTTGTTCCACCCTCCCACCCCACACCTGCAGGAATCCATTTCCATGAGCAAAAATAACGTGAATTATTAATACGCCAATATCTCGAAAACCAGAGCCCGTAGAGTATTTCTGATGAAAATGTCATTACCCCCGCTCCGTATCTGTATTATCCCCCTCAGATACCACCAATCTAGAATCCATTGGCATGAACAAAAATTTCCTACTATTAACTTTAATTATTAGTTCAAAACCAAAAGCCTACATTTAGGCGCTCAAGAAGAATCATAATAAAAAGCCTACATTTAGGTGCACCACATATCTATCTAAGAAAACGGTAGTACCGGAGCATGCTGGTAGTACCTGCTAATGCCGCTAGAGCGCAGTTAAGACCAAATGACACATCCCGGAAGTACCGATTAATCCCGCTGGGCGCAGTCGGGACTCAATGGTGCACCCAAGACACAAGCACAAACCAATACATCCAAGACACAAACCTACATTTAGTATGGGGTCAAGCCACCTAGTGACGGTGGCCCCATCTGTGGCGAAATCCTGGAAGCTAAAACAGTGCGCCAGAACTGTCCTAGTGTAACTACTCTACTTTTTCGCCATTTTTTTCTTTTTCCACTACAGCTCTGGTTTTTTTTCCATTACAACCTCCCTGTTTGCAAACTATTTAAATACTCTTTTCTATTTCACAATCATCTCAATTCATTCGTCATTTTTCTTCTCGAACAAACTCAGCCAACAGCCGATAGCCATTCTATCACATGTTTCATTCACTTTGACAACTCAAGACCACGTTTTTAGAGAAGGTGTTCAATTACCACGCTAACAGCTACGATTTATGAAAAAGGCATTTTGTTACAGGTGACATGGCGCTGTTTTAAGATGTTCTATCCCTCGAGATTCCATGAATTTGCAGTATTGTTCACTAACAAATTGTGTGCCATTATCCGTTACAAGTTGTTGACAATTCCCATATCGAGAGAAAATGCTTTGAAGGTTTTCAATGACGTCAGTCGATGTGATTCTTTCCATTTGGAAAATTTCGGGCCACTTTGAGTAGGCGTCAATTATTACCAAATAAAATTTCCCACCAGAATTTCCGGCACTGTCCATGTGTAATCTTTCCACTAGTGAATTTGGTATAGGCCATGAATGAAGTGTTGTTTTTACAGGTGACTTTGCTGCACTAGCACAGCTTTGACATTCTTTGACATATTTATATGTAATCGTCAATATTTTCCCAGTAAGCATGACTCTTTACCACAGCTTTCATGCGCTCTATACCCGGATGTCCCTGATGCAGTTGTCGAAGAATCCTTTTTCTGAAAATTTCAGGTACAACGATGCGATTGCTGAACATGACACATCCTTGAACCGCTGATAAAGATTCCCTTCGATTGAAATATGAAATCAATTGTGAATGTAAAAGATGTTCCTTTGATATTGATGCAGGCCAGTCTTGTACAATGAAATTTAAAACAGTGCGAAGAGCTCTATTTCGTTGTGTTTCTCGTTGAATCATGCGAAATGTGACTGGCAATGCTCTGATTGCTGCATATAGATCTTCTTCAATACTTTTTTCCAGGCGAGTGCAGGCTATCACATATTCTTCTTCTGGTTTTGTATGTGATTCGATAAGTCGTGACAGCATATCAACACATCCAAAATCTTTTGTGTTGACATACTCGATGTCGAAATCGTAAAACATCAGGGTTATTGCACAGCGTTGTAATCTATTCGCAGTATATATTGGTATACCCTTTTTAGATCCAAACACGGCCACAAGGTGTTTGTGATCGGTCAAGAGTCTAAACTTTCCACCATATACGAACCGATGTAACTTAGTTACGGCTAATATTAGGCCAAGGGCTTCCTTTTCAATCTGGCTGTACTTTTTCTCTGCATCCGTGAGTGATCTGGACGCATGAACGATGATCTTTTCTGCACCATTCGGCAATGAATGAGCAATGTATGCTCCAATACCATGGTTGGAAGCATCTGCTGCTACTTTGATTGGTAACGCTGGAACGAAATGAGTCAAAAGTAAGTTTGATGAAAGAAACTCCCTATATTTTTCAAATGCGTGTTGTCACTGAGGTGTCCATTTGAAATTTACATTTTTCCTTAGAAGCTCATCTAATGGTGCTCTAAGTTTTCGCATTTGTGATATGATTTGCCATAATGGTGTACTGCGCCAAGAAATGATCTCAGCTGTGTGATCTTTTCTGGTTCAGGAAGTTCCCTGATTTTATTGATGTTTTCCAGATCAGGTCGTAGCCCCTCTACGTCGATAATATGACCAAGATCCTTTATTTGCTGTAATAGAAATTTACATTTTGATAATTTTACACGGAAACCGTGGTCAAGTAGCCGTTGTAGAACTTTTTCCAGATTTCTCATATGAGATTCAATGTAAACCCCTGTTATCAAAATATCATCAAGGTAAACTGCAAACCATCCAACCCAGCTAGCATTGTATGCATAATCTGTTGGAATACCCCTGGAGCAGCTTTAACTCCTGATGCTAGTCGATTGAATGAAAATAATCCCTTATGGGTGCTGCTAGTTAGTAGCTTTCTAGTTTGTTCATCCACCGGTATCTGAAGATAAGCGTCGGATAAGTCGATGTGAGAGAAAAATTTGCTGTTTGACAATGTAGCAAATATGTCTGCTGGAACAGGCAATGGTTATTGATGTGGTTGTAATGCGTCGTTTAACCCCGTAGAGTAATCCCCACAAATCCTGATATCCCCTTTTGATTTTTTCGCAGCAACAATAGGTGCTGCCCAGTCTGAATATTCAACTGGTGATATTATACCCATATCTTGCAGACGCTGAAGCTCGTTTTCAATTAAAATTTGCGCTGAATATGCTGCAGGTCGTTTTCGTCGAAACACTGGCTTTGCGTTGTCTTTGAGGTGTAGATGTACAATGACGTTTTCACAAGTTCCTGGTACCTCTAAGAAAAGCTCAGAAAATTGACGTTTGATGGTTGCAATTTCTGTTTTCTGTCCATTGATTTGATTTGGTAACAGATTGAGCTCAGAGGTTTTTCCCACAGATTGAAAGCATCACAAAAGTCAATGTCTAGAACATTATGGTTACTAACATTACAAAAATTTGACCTGAATGAACTTTCCCATTTAATTGAATATCGCATTGGAACTGTGCGATTATGTTGATTCCATGGTGAGATGCAATTTGTGCTTGCAATTTGGTATCCACTGTAGCGACAGGATGCCCTAACTCCTCCCACATGGGTTGACTGATAAGAGTTATATCTGATGCTATGTCAATTTGCAATCGAAGCGAAGCATCAACAATGTCATTTCTACCAGGAATATTGTAGGCTTTAACTACTGTATACCGCCGCCTATTTTGATATTGAACTTTGTTGAAATTTGCAAATACAGCTAAATTGTTGACTATAGACTTCTTGTTATGATTAGAAGAGTGTTGTTTTCTAGATCTGGCAAACTTTTATGAATGATCTGAAGTAGTTGCAATTTTCCGTAAAAAACAAGCACTGACTGCATTGATTACATTTATGATTTGAGTATGAGCAATAACGTATGAAATGAATGCCTCCGCATGCCCAGGACGGTGTTCGTGGAGTGTCAGCAGTGCTTGATGAAACTGACCGCGCTAATTGAGTGATTGATTGACGCTTTTTTTTTATTGGAGAACCGCTTGTTTTGTTTTTGATAAATAGCGTGAACATGTTTGGAGTTTGACCAATCAAAGCTGTGTCTCGCTTTAGATTGATGATCCGTTGCACTTCTGATACCAATTTATAAGTGTTAATGGCCCATCAGTTTCAGTTTCAAGCTATGCTAAAAGTCTAGCTCTAACGTCCGCATTTGTTGAAGATTGCAGCCCAATAACAAAAACTAAACACTTGAACTGATCTGAACTTAGTGTTGCCAAATTAAAGTCTTCACAATTTTTATTGAATTTAGCCGCAAATGAAATATAATCATCCGAACCTGCTTTTGACGTCTGTAAGCATCGGTATCGAATGTTGAAGTGCGATTCCTGAATTCCAAATATTTTTGTTAGCGTTGTAATTGTCTCGTCGAACTGAAGGTCTCTACTGTGCTTTGGAAGTATATAATTTACATATTTCTCGTGCACCAGTGTATTTAACTTTCGCATTAGAAGTCTAACTTTAGCCTTATCGTCTAGTTTAGCACCATCCTCCTTGAATAAATCTTCAAAGCGGGAAAACCATGCTGAGGAATCCATTGTAAATTCGGTTCCTTTTTCCGAAGTCGCAGTGTCAGAATTATTTATTTGAAATGTTTGGAACATTTGTTGTTGAATCTCCAAGAATTTCTGTTGTTGTTCAACCAACTGAAGTAATTTTTCCATATCCGCCATTTTTCAGTGAGCATGAAAATTCTCGAACTTGTTCCAATTAAATATTTATTTTTTTATTTTCCAAATCGTCGTCGCCGCTTTTGTTACCCACTTCGTAATTAAAAACCGACTACTGACGTAATGATTTAATTAATAAGGTTACATGAATTACTAAACTTATATAGTTCTGTGTAGCCGACAAGACGCGCGGACAATACATGAAGTTGGACTCAAACCCTGTCAGTGTCCACGTCTTCAATCGGGTGCGTTTAGTCTGAATGCGAACATTACGTAATTTTATTAAAATATTTTTTATTTAGACTTTAATATGTAATTTGTAAGTGGGGACGTTTTTTTATATAATTATGCATTTAGCTTCACCCGTTTGTGATTCATTTTGAACTATTTTTATATTTCAACAAGTACTTAATATCCGCTATAATTAATTTTCTTGTTTATTTAAATGAAATATGAATCAATATTTTTTCATGCTTTATTAAAGAAAATTTTTATATGAAGAAACGGGAAATTTTGATTAAGTGATAGGGAGTTATGGTGAACAGTAATAGAAGTACAATAAATATAGGAATATTGTTGCACTAAAGAAATCCTACAACGGTATGGCGCCGTAGAGTTGTTAATTTCCTCCTTCACTCTCCTGGAGCCCTCCACTAATTTTCAGGTGTAACAGGGACACTGTGTCATCTCGCCCGCAGTATCATAGCGTTGATGGGGCGACGGCGAAAGAGGACAGGCCATCTGTGTCCTCCGTATAGCTAAAGGTAAGTGGTGTAATGGCCCCTTCAAGGCTGGATGTGTGCTTGGCTATGTTTTTAGGCACGATTTTTTTTTTGTATATGGCAGGTGATAGTGGCAGATATTCGTGGACCCCCCCCCCCCCCAGTCTCCGCAAATAGTATAGGCGATTTAGCGTGCGGCCCTGCACTAAAACGCTGTCCACCGAGTGATCCGTCAGCTCATGCTGGCACTCAACATAGTACCATAACAAAAATGGTGCCCAACGTGGGGTCACCTCAGTTGGACTTAGGTGGTCTAATTGTGACTTTTGTTGGGGACCGACACTTGTAGTGAGATGATCATTTGGCATTTTGCTACACACACACAGGCGGACTTGAGGCTAACTGGCGTTTGTTATCTTGAAGTATTTTTCTCAGTAAAGTTTAAAAGTTTTTAAAGTTTTCGATTGTTACATTACAGTTTTGCATTTTGAATGTTTAGGGTTTTTTGAAATTTTGGTATGAGTACAGTAAAATATTTTGATATTGTTGTTTTATATAAAGTTCGGCTTCAGGTTTGACTTTAGTCAGGCCTTAAGTCTGGAATTTTCTTTGAATTTTGCGTTTATCTTTTCCTAGGGCCTTCTGCTATGGAAATGGCAGGTGGACTCACGATAGCTTTTGTTTTTGCTCTCATGGAGGCATGTCTCTTCTGGTCTTCTGGCTGGACAAAGTCATGAGTCCGCGAGACGACTTTTTGGCTTACAGCTAACTAGTTGACCAGATTCATGGCTCTGCCTAGCTGGAGGGTTAGTTAGATACTGCTAGCAGACAAACAGGAAGGAAGGAAGGATGGATGTAATTCTGGAGACTTTCAGTAATCAGGAGCTGGCGTGTTGCCAATTGTCTGGCTGAAGAATCTCTAGTAACCGTTTCAGTCTTTGGCATTTCTAACCCGACATTTTTACGATTCCGTTGTAAACTCAAATTTTTAATGCACACATCCACACTAATTACCATTGCTGTTTAACTTCTGACTTGATTGTGGAGAGTTGACCTGGAAAGCTTTAGTTTTGGGATAGTTCTTGGAGGGGGAGGGAGAAACTCATATGATTTCGGATTTTTGATTTTTATTAAAGATTGAATTTAGCTCGCTCTGATACTGTAGATTACAGTTTATTTTTGTTTTTGAATATTTTTGCTAGTGCCTATCTCGTTGTCGAGCTGGATTTTAAACGTCGTCCTTCACTTCAGAGATGATTATATCCAGTCTTCGAACGCAGCTTCAAAATTTGGTACATACAGAAATCGCCCAAAGCATGAGCGCGCTACAAACCGAGATTACCGGTGTCCGGCAACGAGTCTCTGTGATCATTCAGCAAGCGGACGTCTCTCGTCCACCACCACTACCTTTTGTAGAGCGTGTCCGTCCACCTAAACACATCGGCGAAACCGCTAGAGATCCGTGAGCGAGACTCTCATACTCTGCTGGTCAACACAGATATTCTTTTCCATGCCATGCCATTTGCCCCTCCAGCACCTCTTATTCAGCCAATCGAGTTCAAAATAATTCAGGACAACGACGCTTAGGCAGTCGGAGATAGAACTTGTCGTATAGCGGAAATAATTCCGAGCTATCGGTAGATGAATTTATTTTCAGAGTCGAAGCACTCATCTTTTCCTCGTCGGAAGGAGATTTTGACCTACTGATCAAAAATATGTTCACCCTATTGACAGGACCAGCTAAAACTGCTACTGGTCTTTACTGATATAATCCGACACCGACGTGGGAATATATCAGCTGTATTTGGAGTTCCAAAAGACGATTTGAAAGTCAGAGTTATCTCATGTCGTGTAGACAACAGCCTCCCGAATCATTCGCGATGTACCATCAAAATTTGGTGCAGCTGCGTGACCAGTTACAAAATCCGATGCCAGATCAGGAATTTTTTGAACTGGTGAAATTAAATCTTCTGCCAGAGATCCAATATAATATCTGTCTGCAACCTTCTCACATCATGTGTCAACTGGGAATGTTGCTGACACAGATTCGAGCTACGCAGCTGCCAATTGCAACTGCTAGTGGCCTGATCACCTATCCTAGTCATCGCATAAGTGAGATTGATGACTTTACTCAAACGCTGGAAAATGGTACCAATATTGCAGACGTATCAGCTATATCAGACCGACAAACAGTGCGTTGTTGCAATTGTGACCAGCAAGGTCACTATTACCACAATTGCTTACAAAAGCGGCAACGCGCGTTTTTTATGGATGCGGAAAAAGGGACGTCTTCAAGCCAAATTGTAGACAGTGTCTATAGAAAATCTTATAGCGGGTCGGGAATGGTAACACCTCTTCTCGATCGAGTGTCACATCTCAGATTCAACGAGTTCAACAATCCGCTCAATCCACTGACCTCATCGAACTGAAAATAGACTATCCGTTAATTTAATTCAGTAACTTTGTTGAAATAAACATTCCATCTGATAGCGAAACGAATGTTAGTAATCCTTTGGCGAAGGACTTTATTGATTTCTCTGCAGATTTTCAAGCTCCCGTTTCCATCCCTAGGGAGACTCAGCCACTTTTATTAGACACCTCTCTGGAAAAAACACTAATTTTGGACGTTCCCCTACAGCCGATCATAAGGACTGCAGGTGATCTTACTGAGAGGGAGATTCAGTCCCTGGTGTACACAATTATGAAACGGCCACCAAGCTCTGTGATGACGAGTGGGCGAGAGTCTGTTTTATATGCAATGACGCCTTATCATACGCGTCTACAAAATTACAAATGGGCTCGAACTTGTAGGAATTATGTATCCTGGTTTGGACCTCAGTAAAAGAGAGAAACGATCAACTGTTCGTTGGCGAGAACATTGTCAACGTATCAAAACTGTACGAAAGAAACTGGCCCACATTTTAGTGTCGACGCCAGATGACATTCAGCCGTATGCCGAAGTAAAGTTGCTCGGGCGAACCGAGACTGGGTTACTTGATAGTGGTGCTACTGTCAGTATACTAGGCCAGGGAGCTCTAGAGAAGCTAGCGGAAGCAGACGTCGAATGGAGGAGGCATCGCAATATAGTGCAGATTTCAACCATAGTTGACTATCCATCACCAAAAACTGTACGGCAGGCCGGACATATACTAGGTATGGCGAGATGGTACCGACGATTCATTCCGAACTATACTGATCTAATTGCCTCCATTACGGGCACCTTAAGGAACCCTAGTCAGTTCCAATGGACATCTGAAGCCCAGACGTCTCTGAAATTGTTGAAGCAGAAACTTATTTCTGCTCCGTTGTTAGTGAGTCCAGATTTCACCAAGCCGTTCGTTATACAGTGCGATGCGAGCCAACAATGTGTTGTTGGAGTGCTGTTACAACTAGATGACCATAGCCACGAGAAACCGATAGCCTACATTTCGGAAAAGTTGAATTAAGCACAAAGAAATTACACATTCACAGAGCAGGTGTGCTTAGCAGCATTTCTGAGTATACAGAGTTCCTACCCTTCATTGAATTTATGCCGTTCAAGATGATGTCTCAAAAGGACTTCTGCGGTAGACTTGCTCGGTGGATTCGAATGCTTCAAGGTTTCGACTTCACCCTTGAGCATAGAAAAGGAAGCCTGAACGTCGTTCCTGATGCGCTGTCACGGATTCACTGTGACAGCTTGACAACAGCTGAAGATCCTGGTCCAGAAGTTGATCGTAGTTCTCCGTATTTCAACGCGTTGGAATATGAGGAGCTGAGACAGAAGGTTAAATCAGCTTCTGATAAATTACCAGATATCTGCGGCACGGATGGCTTCGTCTATATTCGGACAGTTCCGAGAACAGGCGATCCAATTCAGCAGGAAGAAGCTAAGCCATATCGCTAGCTACCTCAGGAGCTCTGCCCACCAAGCGATTGGTTTCTCACCGTTTAGAGTATTATTCGGTCAACAGATGATTGACCACGGGAGCTCATATTCTATCTTCAAGAGCCTCGGAACTCTGAAGTAACTTTTAAGAGTAGATGCTGAAGACAAGCTAAGATTGATCCGTGTGAGAGCGCAGGAAAATTTGAACCACAAGTTCGAACAGGGTTCAAAAGCCTATAATCTTAGAGCGAAGGCTGTCAGTTTCGGAATTGGTTAAGAAGTATATAGACTAAATCTTACACCGAGTAATTTCCAGCAATTTTTAAAGTGTCGCATTAAAGCAAGGAAAGGAAGCTCCCTTTTATAAGCTTGAGGATCTCCACGGGAGATCAGTAGGAGTGTATCAGTAGGAGTGTATCAGTAGGAGTGTATATGTTTCATTACTGGAAGCCCAAAGAAGGTATCCAGTGAGCTTAACTGAAAACCACAGAATGCCAATGTGCTGCTTAGGACCTTCCCAGCCTAGCGGCCTGTATACCTCCAGTTAGTCGATTCATTTTTGCACTCCCTCGCTTGACAATGCGTCAAAACCCTCCCACATGGTACCCAACGAAGAACGAAGATTACACCGGGTTGGAATTCAATTTAAATACCGTCTCTGAATAACTTCAATTTCCGCTGTGCTGGCACACTTAGTGCTGAATTTTAACTCTTTAGAGGCTCAACTGGTGTATGGAGACTTGAAGACACACCCTCGAACTACTGTTTGTCCGAGCTCGGAGGGAGACATCAGTAGTAGGTGGAGGCTTTGCATGCTGTTGGATAGGTTACTGATTGTAGAGGCCTCCCGGAATCGCCTCGGTGGAAGAAGGCAGAGGGGTGCTGGCAGACTAGAGTTCTAGGTTGTTGGCCTGTGAGTGCACCTCTGACTTTTGATACAGAGATGGACGTCAAACTTTGGGCAAAGACTGACGTGACCTCGGGGATGTGGCTCTAATTCTACACGCAGAGGGAGGGTCTCACAAGCCTTCACGGCTTTGGTAGGGCTAGCACAGTTCACATTTTTGGAAGTAATGGTCGTCGGTCGAGACACACGTGGGCGCCCTTAAGGTGGAGTAACCTTTTAAGACCGGCTAGCCAACCAATTTTCAGCGTCGTCTGCTGCAGGGCTGAAGATACGATCCTGCCCTGTTATAGTAGCAGTGAACGTGGTCTTAGCAGAAGACGACTCCTAATCCCATCTGGGAGCAAAAAGCATCAATATCACTTAACTCTGAACGCCACCCTCAAATGTCATCAAAATTGCCGGAAGAATGACAGTTCGAGAAGACGGCCATTCAGAAAAGTTTTGTACCTGGATAGATAGAACGTGGTTTTTGGGAGATTGAGTAAATTCTAGTCTGAAGGATATTAAATTTTTCTTACGGCTAGTCGTTCCTGTAAATAGTGGAAGTTTGTGCCATCCAAGAAAAAATGGAAAAATCAGAAAAATTACGACGATGCCGTTCGCCAAAATGGATCACTCCGCCTTTTGCCAACATGATTATTAAAGAAAGGAATCTCAGAAAGTATCCCGTTCCGCTGAAATGAAGTTGTGAATTTACCAAGATCAAGATCCTGATACTGCCTACCAAATACGTTTCTGTTAGGTGGTACATTTCTACAGATAATGCTACTCCAGTAGTAAATCCGGCTAAAGTAAAACTCGTGCCGACTAAGTTAAAAGGGAAAGGAGGTGTTTTATCAAGCGATGCCAATGTAAATCGTCAATGGGAGGGCCCGGAGAGGTACCTGGAAAAATGTCGTTCGACTTCTGTAAATTTAGTTTAGGAACGTTACTTTGAAGAATTTGTGTTATACATCATAGTTAATTAATTAAATAATATTTTTGTAGATCCATATGATATTCGCTGAGTAACTAGTTTAACCATTTGGGTACATAATATCCTTAACTTTGCTTTAAACCACATTCCAGCGACGTCTGATGAAGCGTTTCTTTACGGCGAATGACATGGACATAAAAGTACTAATTCTGTGCAAAAATCTGTTTATTAAACACGACCCAGATTGGTGGAGGACACCATACAATATAGTGCCAATAACACAAATTACTTTTTATTTAAAACAGTTTTTGTGCAATTAAACTTTATACTGGTTGTTCGCCGAACCTGAAAAGAAAAGAAACGAATGTATCATATTCAAAACAAAATTAAAACAAGGCATCTTACCTACACCTGGAGTGTGCCACAGGTGCGAAAGTCCCTCGATGACATGAAAGGAGAAAAGGAGATAAATTAAAACTGTAATGAATTCACCTTCATTTCTATATTTATGCATTTACCTACCCTTTTATTCTTCTTCAATTAATTTCCGTAATTACAAGCCGATTGCTTGGTTTAAAATTGCTGCCGTTGCTATGGTAATGTATTGAAGACTCACCGAGCATAAACAATACCGGCAACACAATTTCGTCATCACGAAACTAAAAGTGCCTAATCAGCTTAGCAATACGTGCCGGTAGGTCAACATAGCAATGGCCGGCATATAAATAATGAGTATACGATTTCCACTCCACTGTCAGGCACATAGCAAGAACCAATGACGTACGCCTCTTGCATTGTGCTTTTGATAAATAATGAGCGGGACATAGGCGCACGTACAATAAATAATCAGTGAGAGGCGCCTCATCATTTTTTTCTTTTCTTTTCTTCCTCTCAACTTTTAATTAAGAATGATCGCTAATTGGCGCTCTACTATTTCCGTTAAATTTTATTAAACATTTCCCCCCTAAAAAATTCTTATTTATAGATGGAAATCGATTGAGTGTTGAACAAAAACACGGTCATAATCCATTGAGGGATTGAGTAAGATTTTGATAACTGTAAAATAAACATATAGATACTAAAAAATAAAAGACATATAGAACAAGAGAGTCCCCCGGCCATCGGTAAGGCCTCTTGCTCTAAGTAATAGAGAACAGAATAACAGTGCATGAAATAAATTGTATAGGCTCGATAAGAAGCCAAGATTCAAATAATAAAGTAATAAAGAAGTTTAAAATACAAAAAAATAAAGGTTTTTTTCAAGAGCTGGTGATCTTCTCGTGGAAGAAAACACTCTCAAGTCCATTGTTGATAGCGGTAACTTACACCCGCACAACATAAAAACTGGTGGCAGCGGTGGAATAATTATTCAAATAAAAAGTGCGATCCAAGCTACTCAACATACAAATTAAGGTAACCTCAGCCAGGCGCTCAGAAGATACCCAACGTTGTCTAAGACAACCCAATCTCAAGACAGGCTCTAAGATTGTGAAATAAATTGAGAAAAACGAACTCATAAGGAATCATAAAGAAATCATCAGCAAGACATCAAAACTATGGACCCTAGAGAAGAAAACGCCAAGGAACTGCAGAAAAAATCGCAGCATTTACCAGAACCGCAGAATCCGATGAAGAGACGATGAACTTTCAAAGAAAACAATAAATTAAGCGAAATGTTACAGCGATTAAACACCTTATGCAGGAAGTAAGTCCAGTCAGACCCCGTAATTATTATTTAATTATTTAAATTATTGATACTTTTTGTACATATGTTAAGAGAAAATTAAAAAAAAAATCCAATATAAAGCAATATCCAAATGTTAAACAGTGAAAATTAGTGAATTAGTGTAAATTTTGTTTTTGCTTTTGATCGATTGTCTCATAACTTAAGAAAATCCTCACAATTATTTTGTTACAATTTTGTCTTGTAACTTACAGAAAACGCTACAAATTCTTTTTCTCGTTGTCGTTTTTTTTCTCGTTTTGTCCTGATTGTGAAGTTTCTTATTCAAAAAACTGATTGTGAAGTTCCAAATAATTCTGATCCATCATCAAAAAAACTTTTTTTGAAATTATTATATCATCTGGAACGTAAGCTGAATATTTTTGTTGTTTACGCAATTATTAACCGTTCAAAATTGTTGAGAACAAGTGCCAAGGAATATCTAGCCCGTGCTGCCGATAGCCGCGGACACGTTTCATCTCGCTTCGCTCGAGGAATACCATACGTTAACCAACAAAAAATACCGGAATGCCTGGAGATAATCCCAGGATGGGAATCCTGAGGACTTGCATAAATTTATTTCTTGTAGCGACCTTCTTTTTTCCCAAAGCAAAAATGACGCAGATCGCAGGGAAGAATTGAAAGACGAAGTAACTTCCCACTTCCAAGACCACAGATCCTGCATAAAGCAAGGCCTTCGCGAGAATGTGCAAGATTTTGCCGGAAGAAATATCCAAACATTTGGCTGATCTGAATAGCGTCACGATGAGTGAACTAACAGAGACTTCTTCGCAAAAATACTTAATAAGGGAAAACGAGAAAAATGCCGTTCGAGGATGGTCTCAGAAGGGACCAACTCAAGGTAATAATTAAAGCTCGTTCCGAGATCTCGCTGAGAAATAATCAGTTTCGCGACCGAACATACTCAACGCAGGGAAGAAGCACACCAAAGTGTTCCTCGTCCTATTCTTAATACCTTACATTGCGAATTTTGTGGAAAAAAGGTCACAACAAAGAAAACTGTTTTAAAAGAAAACATTTGCCTCCAATCCCCCAACTACGCTAACATCAAAAGAAGAGGTAAACAGAATCATCTGTGCTTATTGCCACAAACCAAATCACCCCCGCTAATGAATGTAGGAAACGACTCGCAGACGAGCGACAATTTTCGTCCACAGCATCCAAATGCCAATACTGTAAGGACCATTAAAGACAATCCTCGAGCAACTCAAGCTAAAGAACCAACTAGAGGGCACAATCTCAGCATTAGATCGAGTCATTGATACAATCGAGAAAGAAATGACAAGTCCACAATCAAAGGCAAACTACATCCAAAAACTTAAATTTGCAACCAGTATTGGGAGCAAATATCATTACTACATGGACAAATCATGGCAGATGTTAGCGATAAACCTTGCGACGTAAGAGCATATTCCATAATTGAAGACCGCTTCCAGACAATCGCCTTAAAGTTACATTTGATGGAAGTTACACCAAGTGGACTCAATTCAAAGAATTGTTTACGCAAACTAATACATACCGACCATTGAGTGGAGCAGAAAAAATGTTCTACCTAAAGGCAAACCTAATAGCTGAGCCCAATCGACTAATAAAACATCTTCAAGCCACAGAAGACAACTATGCTATGGCATGACAAATACTCATAGAGCGCTACGATAATCCAAGAACTATCGTAACGGTAATTCTGAATGACCTGTTAAGCCAGCTATGTCTCACCACAGAGACGACTTCAGGAATCAAGAGGCTACATGATCTGCACCAAAGAATGTCTGTTAGCCCTCGAGAAACTGGGCATTCATATTAACGATTGGAGTCCTATATTGCTGGACCTACTATTACAGAAGATAGATAACGATTTGAGAAGACTTTATGAACAATCGTTGAAGTTCTCCTCGAGAGGTGCTAGATCCAAGCGACTTCTTAAAGTTCTTAGAGTCAAAATTTCAAATGTTAGAAACAGTTCACACGAGGGAAGAGCGCAAGACGACATCCACATTTACAGCTTCAGCTCAAGCACCTCAGTGTCCTGTTTGCAAAGCAGAACACAAAATCTACAAGTGCACTGAGTTCCTCTACTTGCGCTTAGAGAATCGAATTCGACTTCATCAGACAATTGCACTTATGTCCAAACTGTCTGAGAGTGGGTCACAAGACTAGAGAATGCTCTTCAAGCAGTTGCAGGAAATGTAACAAAAAATCATAATACATTAATTCATGATCCGGAATTAGAAAGGGCCAAGTCTGCACCACGGCATGCTAAAATCACCAGCTCTGCCAGCTCAAATGACACACGCAGGCCAACCTTTACCACATGGAAGGAAACCTGTCAGCAACCTTCAACCCAATGAAATAACGCAGACTACTATGCAATCAGTATCCAGTACAACAAACATGAGTCAAATGTGTACAAAAGGGTCCCAAGTTATGCTAGCAACCGCAGTTATAAGAGTTAGCAGCGCTTCAGGGATTCTTGTGAACTGCAGAGTGCTGTAGACTCAGGCTCGCAGCTTCACTTCGTTTGTGAACGATTAGTACAAACGCTAGGTCTGGAACGCCGTCGAATTTCTCTACCCATAATTGGAATTGGAGGTCTCGAAACAAACGCACGGTTCGAAACACCTCACGATTCATTCGAGCCTAAATGACTTTTCTACTGACATAAACGCAGTGATTTTAAAAATTATCACGGAACAACAACCTTCAATGAACATCAAAACAACTAGCTGGAATATTCCCAACAATATACAATTAGCAGACCTGCATTCCGCAAACCTCAGTCTATTGATATGTTGTTGGAGCAGAGTTATTTCTTCAGTTACTGGAAGAGGAGTCAAATCAGACTACATAATGACCTGCCGCTGCTCCAAAATACTAGGATTGGATGGATACTTTCGTGAAGAATACAAGAAAAAACAAGGAGCAAGCAGAGTTGCTAAAGCGCAACTCAACCTTCAGTCACAGCATTGGAAAGGCAGCTCCAACAATTCTGGGAAATAGAAAATCACGACTCTCCTCCTAGGTACATGTCAAGAGAGGAATTAGAATGTGAGGAACACTTTCAAACCACCGCTCAACGATCAACATCGAGGCGATATACCGTAAAACTTCCATTGTCCCATGTCATCCTTTGACATCGCAGCTAAGCGATTTTTCGCCTTAGATTGAAAACTGTATAAGAACGAAAACACTAGAATACAGTATTTAGAGTTCATGAAAGAATATGAAGCTCTTTGTCACATGCAGCCCATCGCAAGGGAACTCATTTCTCCCATACATTATTACATGCCACACCACTGCGTCACGAAGGCTCAGCGCACCACCACTAAGTTCCGGGAAATCGCTCAACGGCATTGTGATGGCAGGGCCAATAGTTCAGCCGGACTTATTTTCCATCTTAAGCAAATTCAGGATTCACAAGTACGTGATGACGGCAGACATTTGCAAAATGTATCGTCACATTGAAATACATCCAAACGACAAAAGGTTTCAGCTCATATTGTGGCGTGATTGCAAAGAGAAACCACTTCAAACGTGTTGTGACTCAGGTCCCCTTGCCCCGAATCACAACCATAATACCGATACATCAATATATCGTCCAATACGATATATTGATGTACCATTAATTGACCCTGAAAAAACATTTCAATTTAAATTTCATTCAAAATTTCATATAAAAATTCAAAATGCATTTAGAAATGCATTCCCACATTATAACAAAATCCAATTTAACATAAATTGCATTTTGTTATCAGACACACATTCCACTAACACCATATCTACATACAGTGCCTTCTCACCTTTTTTTTCCGTATGTACTATGTACATACGGACATTACTTACTTAATCCAATCTAATTGTATGTACATACATACATACAATTATCAGAATTATTCGCGCCCTCTTCAAATTAGTATATCAAGACGGGCGCACAAGTGCATATCGAATTACAGTTTTGCATTGATGCTTATAGTTAGCTCGCATCAAAAAAATTTGCGTTTTCTCACGTACGTTTTTTCAAAGTCTGTTATGCTGCATTTCAGAGTAGCCTCCGCAGATGCTGCCCTCTCGAATTCGGCTCTATTTACATATATGTCGTGCTGTCTAGTAATAATATTTGAAGTAATGCTGCAAGAGATCTTTCTCTCTCCCTTAGTTTGAAGGATGAATAAGGTGAACCCATTTGGTGTTCCGGAGAATGAATGCCACGAGCTAAACGAGAGAGAACAGCTAAACAGTCTTGAAGATTTTGTTGTTTTTAAATCTTTAAATTTCATGGTTAGTTAAGAATAGGTAGAGTTAAAGTAAAAGCTAATTAGTTAGGAATATTTAAAAAGAGTAGAAACATCAATTGTAACGTACTTCTGAAATAATTAAGAATTGTACTTGGAGTTGTCACTGGAGCCGCGGGACTTATAGCCAATGGATTACAGAATTACAAATTACTATCCTTTGCTTTTACCTTGCACCACTCAATTTGGAAAATCAAGCACTACTAAGTTTTTAAATCATCAATTGTATAAACGCGGAGCTACTTCCCGGGTCGCCAACGAAAAATATTAAATAAATAAAAGCCTATCTGAAAATAATTTTAAAAATGAGCGCCAACCTTCAGAATACACCAATTGAAATATTCGGAACACCACCCAAAAGAACGAAATCGAAAAAGTTCGACAAAATACAGTCCAGTGACCTTTTTCGTGGTCGAATTTGGCCGAATGGGCACGAGAGTTAAAAGAGACGGGAGGCTTCTCTCTCTACCTGGCAAGCAAGCAACAAGTGAAGTGGTCGACTCCGAAAATAACAAAAAGTATTGTATTCTTAAAAATTAAATAGAAAAAAAAATATAGAAAAAAAATAAAAAGCAGAGAAGGAAAAGAAAATTTTTGGCGAACTATTCTTTTCCAACCAGAAAGCAAAAGTTAATTAATTAAAAGAAGGCGGAAAGGAAAAGAAGAGAAGATAATCTAGGAGACTCGGGGAGTAACGTCAACGTGGAAAAGAAAAAAGGAAAATTAAAACATTTGTTGCGGAAGCGATCTAGTTGATTTCCCGAAAGCAGTGGTTACAAGGTTAAAAGTTAAGTATACTTTTCTTCCTTTCGCATTTTTGATGAAACGTATAAACGTATCAATTCTATTATATTATATATTGATTTTGCCCCAGGGCTCCAGAAGGTACTCGAATTTATAGGTTAGCCTATGTAAATTAGGTTCTTCAGTGTTAAAGTATATATATATATATATATATATATATATATATATATATATTTTTTTTTTCACTTGGATTCAGTGAGTTTAACTTATAATTTAGGTATATTGGATTGATTGTGACCAACGGAATTGTAGTACTTAGTGTATTAATAACGGGCCTCTGGCTCAAGGTTACGGTATTCCTCGGATTACAGTAATTTCCGATCGAATGGTAATTCTTAGTGCGTGCCTTTTGAAAAGGGTCTGTGACTCGAGTTCATTGTATTTGCTAGGCTACTACAGTTCTTGTAATTTTTTTTGTAACAGAGAAAAAAAGAATAATTACAACGTTGTATGGTCAGTGTTGTGTTTTCATTTTACCAACGCGAGTTTCGTGATTTAGCTCGGTTGCGCTCTATAGAGAAGAAAAATCACGTGGCGCCCAACCCAGACCTCCACGTTGGACCAACGCCCTCTCCACTATGCTGCAAAAAAAAAAGGGGGTGCAATCCCAAGTTACGCTTTGTTAAGAAAATAAAGGTGCAACAAATTTGGCGCCCAACGTGGGGCCATACTATCATAATCTAATCGACAGATTAGCAACATAAAAATCGTGGAATAATTTCATATATTTAAGTACACATAAATGCTCGTTGGTAAATACATTGAAAACTGGAGTAGCCCTTGTAATGCAAAGTTTGACGTTGATTTGAGTTTTTTTTGTTTCTTTTTCCCCGCTATGAAGGTGTCAGTCGAAGGCAAACGCTAGTGTTTCTATGTAATCAGCTAGAATTTTTGTTGTTGTTGTAAAGTATATCGGTCACGCAGTGGTTTACGATAGTGAAGTATTGTTGTATCGAATAATAGTGGCATTAGGATTATTTCCTGCCCAGGGTTCCGTAGGCCGATCAGTTGATAGATTATTTTGGTCGTGAATATTCGAGTACCTCGTATGGGAAGTTGATTTCCTTAAAAGTTTGCAGAAAGAAAAGAAAATTCTCTGCGGCTGGTGGATATTAGGTTGATTTACTACTAAGTTTTTGTACAGCCAATGAATTGTGAGGGTATCCTGACGAAAAGGTTTTAACACAGTGAAAGTAAAGTTCTGAGATATGTGTTCCGAAGTATCCTGTCTCATATTCTCTTATCAATCATGGAAACCATTTTAATATGAACCGATTATATGAGTAAGAATAACGGTAGGTGGCATCATTACACTACGGTGAGTTAACAAGAGTACTATTACTATACCTATAATATAACCAGTACGTTATTCTAAATTTTGCAAGTAATGTGTAATTGATTTTGGATGGTGGAAATGTGATTGAGAGAGGTAACGCTTGTTTGAGTTTTTTTGATAACCTTTGTGGAAAATTAATTAAAATTTTGTGTTTAAGTGGAATGTCAAACAAAGTTCTGGGCCTGGAAAAACTTTTTCAGAAAACTAGAATTAACGCGTGTTGAAGGTTGTAGCATCTGGTTTTAGTAGCGAATGATTGTAATTAAAGTGGATGAGACAGGCGGAAAATATACTATAACGCAGAAAAAAAAGGAACACAATTTTTAAAATTCGCCGTGGTTTAATTCGCACACTCCATCATACTTTGTTTTCAACACGCCACATTTCTCACAATCCAATTTGGTTTTGAAATTTTTAATATATTTTTTTTTTGAACAATTAGACTAAAACAACGTTTAGGATCTCTACGAAGTACGGATTTTAGATTTCATCGGAATTAACTACTTGGATTTGAATCTCAGTTGCGAACTGACAAGAAGTCTGAACTAAAGAGTGGAACAATTCGAGTTAGTACGATTTTTTTTTTGGCTCATCCCGCCATCATAGGAGTCGCCTTTGTCGACATCTGACGTGGTTATTGGTAATCGGTTTCTTTTCGTAGCTCAAGGGCATCGATATATAACTTATTGTACGAGCAGATTTTGGCCAGTGAGACATATTCAATTTTTTTTATAGATACGGCACATAGGCACGGGAAGTGGGGAAAAGAGGATTAATTATTATTATATTTTACGCTTATAGGCACCGAATTACAGATCCTACCTACTTCGTCGGGTTTTTGATTGATAATTATGATTATCGATTAAGTGCATCCACCCTAGAATTTATCGCATATGGACTTTTTTTTGTTCGTATTTTTTTTTTTTTGTTTTTGCTGAGTTTTAAATCTCGTATTCTGGCCAGTATTTCCCGATGTTGTTTCAATACGCCTTACGTAGATGAATGTAACTGAAACCCCAACAAGTAAGTGTTTGGGTCTTGTGACTATTTTCTCCTTACGGTTTAAGTGTAGTAATTTTAACTTCGTTGTTAGTACGTCATCTAGTCTAAGTGCTAATTCGTAGTTCTAAAGCCTTGTTCTCCCCCAGTTTCCTTGGCGTTAATTTAAATAATTTTGGTTTATTGGTGCGGGTCAATTTCGGGAATATCAGCTCTTGTATACACGAGCTAGAGCTCTTTTAATATCAGTTGCGCTGAACAGTCTTTGGATAACTAGTCTTGAACCTGTATCGCTACCACACAATTCTCAGAGTAACAAATATAGAATCATGGAGGTTAATAGGCTTAACCAAGATGAGTTGTCCTATGAACTTAAGGTGAGGGGTTTGCCTATCGGCAAAGTTGATGAAATGCGTGTCAGCTTGCGTGAGGCTTTGAGAGTAGAAAAGGATGGCAGATCACTGGCTACGGATCCATATCCATTTAGTTTTGCGGAGGATATTCAAGCACTAAGTAAAAAGTTCGGAGAAGTCGAAGAAATGCTGGGTGGCTTTAGCGGTGATTCGAGTAGCCCAGAGTATAAGAAAATATTGACTAAAATCGAGTGGTCCTTAAGAAGATTAGAGAGGACTATCCCCGTAGGGGTCGAGCAAAAGAGTGAAAAGGATAAAATACGAGCTAACCTATTTTTATCCCTGGGTTCGTTGAAGATTAAGGCGAATGGCGGTTATAATGAAGAGGACGATGATGATGTCGAGGTTGCTGACTTATCAATGTCAGGTGCGGTCATAAATAGTGCTTACTCCCGAGTTACATTGCATAAGTGGGTAGTAAAATTTTCTGGGGATCAAGGCCAATCCTTGAATTCATTCTAAGATAGTGTAAAGGAGTTGGCTGAGGCTCGAGGAATCAGCAGGTATCAATTGTTCCATTCAGCTCTCGATTTCTTTACAGGTCGTGCGCTTATTTGGTATAGGGCGAACAAATATAAATTTCACTCTTGGCAAGAACTCACAAAAGAGCTCAAGAAAGAATTCCTGCCCCATGACTACGATGATCGATTAACCGATGAAATAAGAAGACGTACCCAAGGCAAAGACGAGACTATAGGCATGTACGTGGCCGTTATGATAAACATGTTTTCGCGATTATCCGAACCATTAACCGAAGCCCAGCAACTGCAGATTTTGAAGCGGAACATTAATCCCTTCTATCAGACGCAGCTTGGCCTAACCCAGATAGATACGATACAAGACCTGATAGATTTAGGACGACAATCGGAATCCATTCGAACCTCTGTTGAAGCATACGCTCCTCCACCCTCAAGGAGAAGTACTCACTTACTAGAACCGGATCTAGCTTATGTAGCTGCAGAACGTCCAACTGTAGCAGTAGTATCGGGTCAATCTGAAAATCCTAACTCGAGACCTCGGGCGAGGGTGAAATGTTTTAGATGCGGTCGACCTGGTCACATCGCGCGTTTTTGTCAAGAGATCTTGAAGTGTTATGGATGCGGGGCCCTGGGTGTCACACACCCCAGATGCAATAATTGTAGAAATAACACGGCGAATCACTCACAGCAGATCTCATCATCGAATAGGGGAAATAAGCAGCGCCAAAATGTACAGAATAGAGACAGACAAATCCAAATAAGTCCAGTTAATAGTCAGCCCAGTCGGGAAACGCGAGAGGAGTTCGACTATAGACGGCGACTCGAGCTCTGGCAATTCCAAAAAAGCCGCCCACCGAAGAGGTCGTTCATATGTTAAAAGGATGGAGATTGAAAGGTGTGACGGCGCTGCTCTCAACGCCCTCGTGGATTATCTCATTTTAGAAGTAAAGGAGGATAGGCGTCCACACCTAAGAGTAACTATTTTGGGGATTAAGATAAATGGGTTGTTAGACTCAGGCGCCTCCAGAACAATTGTCGGGGCATTTGGTTGGAGCTTGCTTCAAGAGTTAGGACTTAAACTTGAGAAAGCTAGTGCACAGACCGTGAAGTTGGCTGATGGGAAAAGTATAAGTGTACTTGGGGAAATGAGTTTGCCGATAGAGCTCGAAGGACGTGTAGCACTCTCTGATGTACTTATCATCCCCGAACTTCCTCAATCTATAATTTTTGAAGTAGATTTTTGGCAAGGTATGGGCATTTCTGCCAATCTACGTGAGAACTCATGGCGATTTAGTGATTATGAGAATGACTTACACGTTGACGCCCTCCAAAGTCATTCAAAATTAACAGCTTGTCAACAAAAGGAGCTTAACGATCTTATTAGTAATGCCGAGGCCAAGATGGGTAGGGAGTTAGGCTGTACAAATCAAGTTGAACACATTATCCACACTGACTCACCTCCGATAAAACAACGGTATTACCCTGTATCACCAGCAATCCAAAGTATTATAAATGCAGAACTGGATAAGATGTTGGAGGCGGGAGTTGTGGAACCCTCGAGTAGCGCCTGGTCGTCACCCGTTGTCATGGCGAAAAAGAAAGATGGAACCTACCGATTCTGCGTCGATTTCCGCCAATTGAATAAAGCAACCAAAAAAGACGCGTACCGTCTTCCTTACATTTCGGCGACATTGGATAAACTCCGTGATGCCAAATATATGTCCTCACTCGACACAAAATCCGCTTTCTGGCAGGTGCCAATGGAGGAGAGCTCTAAACAGTACACTGCATTCACTGTTCCTAATCGTGGTCTCTTTCAATTTCGGAGGATGCCTTTTGGGCTTAGTAACTCACCAGCGACATGGCAACGTTTGATTGACAGGGTTCTTTCAGGAAATTTAGAGAGATACGTGTTTGTGTATCTCGATGATGTAATTATAGTCACCCAGACGTTCGAAGAACATAAGCGAGTCTTAGGGGAAGTATTGGAGAGGTTATACCAAGCAAAGTTAGTCATCAACTATGATAAATGTGAATTCTGCCGTTCAGAGCTCAAATATCTGGGATATGTAGTAGGTCAGCGAGGACTCCAAGTAGACCCTGACAAGGTTAGGTGTATTTTAGATATTCCTCATCCAACAACGGTCTCTGCAGTGCGTAAATTCATCGGCACAGTATCCTGGTATCGTAGGTTCATACACAACTTTTCATCACTCAT